>OY992893.1:8219070-8374070 GCA_963921405.1 Cepaea hortensis
TGCTTTCAATTGCAGGGAAGATACTCGCCAGAATTCTTCTCAATCGCCTCACAGCCCATCTCGATCAAAGTCTTCTTCCTGAGAGTCAATGTGGCTTCAGAAAAGAACGTGGAACTGTTGACATGATTATCGCTGCAAGGCAGCTGCAAGAGAAATGTCAGGAACAGAACTGCGAAATGTTCTCCACTTTCATTGACCTTACCAAGGCTTTTGATACAGTCAGCAGAGAAGGACTGTGGAAGATTATGGCAAAATATGGCTGTCCACGAAAGTTTGTCCAAATAGTGCGGCTATTTCATGATGGCATGCAGGCAAGAGTACAGGAAAATGGCGAACTGTCTGAACCCTTTCCTGTCACCAATGGAGTGAAGCAAGGATGTGTCCTGGCACCAACAGTGTTCAGCTTCATGTTTTCAGCCATGTTGATGAATGCCTTCGAGAACGACGACATTTGAATAGACATCAACTACCGTATGGATGGAAAGTTATTCAATCTCAGAAGGCTGAAAGCTAAAACCAAAATTAACAGCGACACCGTCAGAGAGCTCCTGTTTGCTGACGATTGCGCTCTGTACGCCAACTCAGAGGCGGACATGCAACATAATGTTTCAGCTTTCTCACATGCCTGTGCCAACTTTGGGCTCAAAATCAACTTGGAGAAGACTGTAGTTATGTACCAGCCAGCTCCAGGGAATAATCACACTGTGCCGAATATCAAAGTGAATGATCATAGACTAAGTGTTGTGGACAAATTCACCTATCATGGCAGCACTGTGTCACAAGCTGCCACAATTGATGACGAAGTGAATGCAAGAATCTCCAAGGCCAGTGCGGCCTTTGGCAGACTGTACAAGAATGTATGGGACAGAACTGGAATAAGCCTGCAAACAAAGCTAAAAGTCTACAAAGCAGTTGTATTATCCACACTGCTATATGCCTGTGACACCTGGACTGTTTATCAGCGACACGCTAGGAAATTAAACCACTTCCACACAGTCTGCCCAAGGAAGCTACTGAAGGTTAAATGGCAAGACAAGATTCCAGACACTGAAGTCCTAGAAAGAGCATCCATGCCCAGTATCCACACTCTACTGATGAAGAATCAGATTAGCTGGGCTGGTCACTTGACTCGCATGCCTGATCACAGGCTCCCTAAACGAATTTTTTTACAGCGAACTGCGTTGTGGTAAACGCTCCCAAGGTGGCCGGAGGAAACGCTTTAAAGACACTGAAAATTTCACTGAAGGCTTTTGGAATTCATCATGACACATGGGAGGCTGCAGCCAGAGACCGAAATTAGTGGCGTGCATCATTACACAAGGGTGCAGTCATATGTGAGGCAACCAGGACTGCAAGAGCTGTGAAGAAAAGGCAGGACAGAAAAACCACTGCAGGAAATCCTCCTCCAGAAACGTCAAGCATTCCTTGCCCACATTGTCAAAGAACATTTCGAGCCAAAATAGGCCTTATCAGCCATCTTAGAACCCACGGCTCCATACCTTCAACCCCACTGGATGAAATGAATGGTCATCATCATTCTTGATGGACAAACAACAACAAATACTGACTCTTGTAAAGAATAATATCTTCAATTTCCACACTGGGGTATATATGAAAACCCTTGTCCAGCCATTTTCCTGAACTACACATTTACAAAGACTACTACAACTTGTAGTATTGTGAGTGGCACATGCAGAGCCTGGCACGGTCAGTTCTTCGGTTTCCGAGGACAACAGGGACAGCGTTGATACAAACGCATTATTTACCTGTAGCTGGGAATGACTGAGTAATGACCACTGTATCACATAGCAGCGTATGATGTGAATATGATGGTGGTCGAATCAGTGTGCCGCACGAACCAAGGAGGTGGCGTTTTTTCGCGTCACCAGATCTTGTCCCTGAAATTGATAACAATAATTGAGTGATGATATTTCTTATCACTGACAGATTTGGAAGAACGCGTTTACTTTTCACATGCCATAATCTGGAGCATTGATCACGCTCTATAGCATGCTGCACAATGAGTTGTAGGGTGGCCCATGGAAACGGGCAAAAGAACACATGAAAACTGACAAAGGTGTGTCCCTCACTCATGTTGCCAGCTTTAATGTAGGTCAATATTCTATTGAACAAGTCATTACCAGGAAAATGGGCGAATATTCCGCTACAGCCCGGAGACGAAAGCTAAGTTTATAGCATGATCGTTTACATCTTGGATCAGTCATATCTGACTAAGACCTGACTGATAGATATTGACGAGTCATGGGAAAATCATTATGACTGTATTGTAGAACATCATTGCGTGATACTGACAGGTTCCACTCACAGAAATGTAACACGTAATGCCTTTTGTAGGTTTCACTCCCAGTAATATAACAAGTAATGATACTTTTAGGTGTTAGTTTATTAGTTAGTTAGTCGCAGTTCCAACTTCACAGTAACGGGTCGTTCCCATTATGCTCCGTTCCTGTGCCAGTGAATATCACACAAAACGCTCCTCACTGCCCTATGTGAACAATGGAACAGACAGGAGTCTCGGCAAGCCAATAGCCCGCACAGGTACACTGTGCAAATGATGCCGCCAGAATGCCAACACAAAAGTCCTCCACGAAAAATAGTTCATCGTCGATGGAATCGACAGTCACCAGAAAGACTTCATTGACCCATGATTTATCTCATAAGGCTCGGTCTCTTTCCACAGGGCGACCCACCGAAAGCGCCGCACAAATCACGAACTCCGTAGCTCCAGCAACGACTCACAGGAGTCTCCTGAAAAATGCACTCGTGAACCGAAAAGGAAACCATTCAATCCAGCAACAATCGGCCGCCATCGTTCCGAACATGCAGTTCATGCTACAAACAACCGCGGACAGATGTAAAAGCATTCCATGCGAAATTCACAGCTCACAGTGTTGCACCACGCACTCACTCAGTAGCAGGACAACGGAGCCGTGCACTACCAGTCCAACATGAGAAAAATGCGAATGAAAACCGTAACCACAAGTGCAAACACTCCAGAGGCCTTAACGGTTTAAATGCCCATCCGCCTTGTTGGGGACCGGAAGTCCCAGTAGACTATACACCAAGTCTCAGCCCAAGTGTGTTGCCGGGCCCATAAGGGCAGCGAAGAATAGTAACACTGCTGCCTTCCATGCATGTCGTAAGAGGCGACTATTGAGACTTAGGCTTGGACTTTTAGGTGTCGCTCATAGTAATGCCACTTTTAGGTTCCACTCACAGAAATGTAACAATTAATGCCATTTGTAGGTTTCACTCCCAGTAATGTAACAAGCAATGCTACTTTTAGGTTTCACTCACAGTAATGCCACTTTTAGGTTCCACTCACAGAAATGCCACTTTTATGTTTGACTCATAGTAATGCCACTTTTAGGTTCCACTCACAGTAATACCACTTTTAGGTTCCACTCACAGTAATGTAACAAGTAATGCAATTTGTAGGTTTCACTTCCAGTAATGTAACAAGTAATGCCACATTTAGGTGTCACTCACAGTAATGCCACTTGTAGATTCCACTCACAGTAATGTAACAAGTAATGCCATTTGTAAGTTTCACTCCCAGTAATGTAACAAGTAATGCCACTTTTAGGTTTCACTCACAGTAACGCCACGTTTAAGTTCCACTCTCTGCTTTTCCTTCAAGTAATGCCACTTTTGCCGGTCTCCCTGGTCTAGAGGTTACACGATTTTCTCCGTAATCCCGTATACTCTCGTGAGTAACGTGACGTCCGCGAGAATCGGTAGCGGTTCTCTCCGCGTCGGTAACTTAGGGGTATTTGAGCCGGTCGTTCAGAAAGCAATGGAAAACTACTGAGCGTAATCTTGCCAATAAATCAACAATCAGCTGTAAGATGCTGATGTTGACAGCGATGTCCTGTAAAGGATATGCGAACCAAAAAAAAAAAAGAAGGTTTTTTTTTTAAGGTTCCACTCACAGTAATGCAACAAGTAATGCCACTTTTAGGTTCCACTCACAGTAATGCAAAAAGTAATGATTCTGCATACTAAGCCACTCTCACGAAACTGAAGAGTGCTGCTCTTCATCACAAAAACCACAGCTTTCAGCCAGGGGGTCGCTGTTGGTGCATGGCAATGCTGGACCAACACAGCTGGTGACACAATTAATCTATTAGAAAACTGTAACAGTGGAATTCTCCAACAATCCACCTACTGTCTCATCCAACACCTTCAGACTTTCGTTTCTTTTCTACCACGAAAAAAAAAATACATGCGTGACAGCCGATTGCAGTCAGATTTATGATGTCAAACATGAAGTTTCAAGATGGCCGCGTAAACAATCTAACCATGTGTTTTGTTATTCATAGATTTCCCGCATAGACATGTGACATAATCAAGTTTGTAAAAAAGAAAAGTACAATTTTACACGATTTACGTCGCATTTGGGAATATGGTGCTAAATGTATATTGACAACTGGGCACTTGGTGGCTATGTATGTCGCCAGGATCACGCCGGCTGCTTGTGTTTCCCAATACATTTTCGGGTACCTATTTTAGACTGGGTCTATCTGGGAGTACACGTCCAGTTAATAGAATCACTCCGCTGGGGATTCGAACCCATGACCACGGGGCCGGCGGGTGAACGTCTAGCCACTACAATACCGCATCCGCAAGTGTTTCATATATTTATATATATCATCCATACCAGTAGTCAGTCAGTCAGTCAGTCAGTCAACCAGTTAGTCAGTCAGTCTACCAGTCAATCCGTCAGCGAATCAATCAGTTAGCCAGTCAATTAGTCAGCCAGCCAGCCAGACAGTCGATCAGTCAGTCAGCCTGCCAGTCAATTAGTCGGCCTGTCAATCAGTCGGCCAGTCAATCAGTCAGCCAGTCAATCAGTCAACCCGTCAGCCAGTCAATCAGTCAACCCGTCAGCCAGTCAATCATCAGCCAGTCAGTCATTCAATCAGCCAGTCAATCAGTCAGCCAGTCAATCAGTCAATCCGTTACATTCCGAAGCCTAGGATTGACTTATACAAAACAAGCTTAACGTACTCTGCAGCTCAGCTGTGGAACAATCTTCCACAAGAAATCAAAGACATCACCAATCCCTTTTCATATAATCGCAAATTATTCGAACACTATCTCAGTACGGATTACCTTCCCCCTTAATAATAGAAATAATAATAATAATAACAAAACACTAGTATAACAGCCAGTCCCCTTTTGGTAGGCCAGTGTATTCCACATGGCTAATAACAAGTGTCAGACCAGTATCTTCTTCTTTTCGTTCATCCGGAGTGTTTTTTCAGATGTGATTGCGGTGTGTCTGTTATGCGCCCTTGGGCCGAAACCCGTAGGCCAACACATCGACTTTAGCGTGCATTTTTGACCAGGTAGCATTCCTGGGAGACTCTCACTTTTGTGGCGCCATCTGCAACCATGCTGGCCAAGGTGGAACGGTCGAAGACAACGGTCATCCCTCAAAGGAAGGCAGGGACAGTCCATAGCATTTTCCGCCATCCAAGGTTGCTTCCATAGTTGCAGGGCCGACACATAACGCCCTGGATCTGGGCTCACCGAGGGAGATTGTCACGTCCTGCTCATGGCTGCTTTAAATCCTCACTTCAATATATTGGTCATTTCGTTTCCCCGGGTCATTCCCGCACAAACCAGACAGGTTTGCAGACGGCATCCACTCAGCGAGTTTTCGGACATGTGCTTGTCGTTGCGCCCATCAGAGCTTTTCCAGGCTCATAGACCAGTATCTAATATTACTGAGTCGTGTAGGTTTGATGTTCGCATTTTGCCCATGCCTTTATAATGCATATCTTTTATATTGTTGCTGTTCTCTGTTAGCCTTGAATGATGTGTGAATGAAATAATGTATGAAAGAGAGTGATAGAAGGGCAGAATGTTAGACGGGCCTGAGTGCCCAATTCTTAACCCTTTGAAAATAAAGTTTGTTCGTTCGTTCGTTCGTTCAGCCAGTCAATCATCAGCCAGTCAGACAGCCAGTCAGCCAGTCAGTTAGTCGGTCAGAGAGGGCACTCTATACACGTACAATGACGTGCTTGAGAAAAGATGTCCGATTCACTGAACGAGAGTGTACGTAGAACACCAACACAGTGCCAGGGACACGGTCTGGGCACCCACAGGAAAGTACTGCTATAACTATGATGCAGAAATCCAGGCATTCGAGATAGCGACAAGAGACATTACTAAATACCAGCCAAGGTTCACAACCTGTGGTGCAAGTGACAGATGCAAAATCAGTACTCGAGGCGCCCCTGCCTGGGAAATTGCAGTACTACGCACACTACTTTCTGAACTTGGCAGTCAGCGTAAGGACACCATACAGTGGATACCATCCCACTGTGGAGTACCTGGAAACGACAGAGCTGATCGATTAGCTAAGGAAGGGGCAATAGAATAACAACCTGATGTACCCGTTACATACCACCAAAATAAAAGACTGATCAAATCAATCACAAAGCCACCAACACAAGCAAAGACGATCACCACTTTAAGGACAGGCCAGAAAAAATCACTATTCTACTCCTCAAAGATGGGCACAGTAGATTACGCAACCACATGTACACAAAATTCAAGATTTTCAAATCAGTCAGGTGCACATGTGGATTGGCGCCGCAGACCGCAGGCAGCAAATCACATACTCAAAGACTGCCCCGGACACGACATATCTAGGCAAACCTTCTAGCCTAGAGAAACAACAGTGGACGATTAACCTCATGGGTCACAGAGTAAAATAAAAAGAAAGTGAAGTTTACACAAGAGACAACATTGCAGATATAAACAACTCATTTCAAGCAATTTAAAGAAGAAGAGGAAGAAATAAAGAGACGCCAAGTAAAGTGTTTCAGACATCTTGTGAGAAAGAAGCCCAGTCATATCTAGATTGGCGTCTACATCCCAAGACGGTCAAGCGATATAGCTAGATCAAGTCCGGGAACCAGATGGATACATTCTATGAATGTTATACTACACAAACATAACCTCACTGTTGACCCAACGACATAATGGGCTCAAGGTCCAACACTTTTATTTCCTTTCCCTTTACGCTGAACGACATATGTAAACCCGAGACTATCGTTCATTTTTTGAATAGACAATAGAATAAAGAAGAGAAGAAAATAGAAGTAAGTCGTCAAACATGTAATGTTATAAAATTGTTTGGAAAATAGCATGGCCGAATGGATAAGAGCGTTTGCTGTTAAACTTCAGGTGTGCTGATGCCGTTGTAGCGGTTTAACACCTACACAGGTAAGTGGGACTAACATGTTGACCTCTCGTCCTTGACTTGGGGACGTAAATTACAAGAACTTTAGAAGTTGGAGTAGGTTCGCCTGATGTCGAGGGACACTTGAAATAGGGAAAGCTAACCCACACGCAAAGATCATTCTAGTGCACTAGAAGTATGAGCACGTGTATAAGACTACGCTTGAGTTCAAATTGAGCGATTGAAAAAAGTGAGTTGTCGAACTTTCATCCGGGCTAATCATTGGCATGTGCGTGTGCATGCATATGTGTGTGTGTATGTATGTGTGTCGTGTGTCATGTTGAAAAGCGTGGTTAGTCAGGCTTCGCCTTCTCACAGGATCACCGGGGTCGTGGATTAGGCCCGTGTTCTCGCCCCGACTATATCATGTGGCCAAGCTACCCATGTATTCATCTCTTCGCCGTCCCTCTGCGTTTTCCCCATCAGTCTGGCCTGTGCCGATCGTAAGTCTGTTTTCAAGTTTATTTCTCCTCAAACATATTGACAAACATATTGAAAAACATATTGACAACCATATTGACAAATATATTGACAAACATACTGACAAACATCCATCCATCCATCATGTGCCATGCCGGTAAGCGTGGGCGGTCATGTTCTGCCATCTCACTCGATCACCAGAGTCGTGGATCAGCTCCGTGTTTCTGTCTCGACCATGCCACAAGGCCAAGCCATCCATGTACTTGCTTCTAGGTCTTCCCCTCGGTCTGTTCCCCTCGATCTTACCAGTTGTCACCAAATTCTCCAATCCATTTCTTCTCATAACATGCCCAAAAAATTTTGACTGTCTACGTCTAATGTCTCTAATCAATTTACGATCTTCATTTGTTTCTTGAAGGACTTGTTCATTGGTCTTTCTGGCTGTCCATGGTATTCTTTGCATTTTCCTCAGAAACCACATCTCTACAGCCATCAGATGTTTCTCAGCCTGACTGCTCATTGTCCACGCTTCACATCCATACAAAAGTACAGGTTCAATGTAGCATCTCAACACTCTTTTTCTCGTTTCAATTGACATCTTTTTATTGGTCAATATGTTTTTCATCTTGCTAAAGGCTACTTTTGCCACGGCGATTCTTGTTCTAATCTCTTCAAGGCATCTCCCATCAGATGTTATTACTGTTCCGAGATAATTGTACCTGCTCACTTGTTGAAGAATATTCCCATTTACTTGTATATTACATTGTGGTATTTCGTCCTTCCTAGTGACGACCATAATCTGTGTTTTTTTACAATTTAATTCTAACCCTAGTTGTTCACTGTGTGTAACAATCGCATCTACTAAATTTTGCAGGTCCTGTTCATTGTCTGCAATCAAGACTGTATCATCTGCATATCTAATGTTATTGATGCATCGTCCCCCAATGTTGATTCCTTCCATATCTTCAATATTTCTGAAAATACTTTCACTGTACAGGGAAAACAGATCTGGAGACATTACACAAACATACTGACAAGCATATTGACAAACGTATTGACAAACATATTGACAAACATATTGACAAACATATTGACAAACACATTGACAAAAATATTGAATAAAAAACATCGGCGACACGTATCCCTGCCGCATTCCTTTTTTTTTTTTTTTTTAAATCTCACTGGGCGACGAATTTCCTGATCAAATTGTCGCCACTTGTTCCCAGTACAAGTTACTAATAAGTCCGATGTCCTTTCCGTCTGCTCCTATATCTTGAAGGCAAGTCATTAATCATCCATGTTGTACTCTGTTAAAAGCATTCTTGTGGTCTATAAAACATACATATATATTTGTCTGAAATTCAATATATTTTTCATTTATCATCCTCAAAAAGATTATTGTTTCTCTGGTGCTGCTGTTTTTGCGGAACCCAATTTTTCTTCAGTTACTTCTGATCTATTTTATTTTTAAGTCTTTCTTGTATGGCCCTGAGGAGTATCTTAATTATATGGTCCATTAAGCGAATAGTCAGTAATCTTCACAATCAATAGCTCTTGGCTTTTTGGGAAGTGTGATAAAACTGGATGTTTTCAGATCCTTGGGGTTGTACTCAATATTATATATAGGATTTTATCATCTCTGTTGTTATCTTGTCAGGACCTGCAGCCTTTCCTTCTTTCATCTTTTTAATAGCCTTTTCTACTTCAGCCGTTAATATTTTTGGTCCATCTTGAGTTTTATACAATGTTAGTCTATTGACCCTGTTGTCCAAGAATAAATCTTCTGTATACTCTGACCGAGAGGAAGACCGAGAGAAAATTACCTGGATGGCTTGGCCACATGGCATGGACGAGATAGGAACACTGAGCTGATCCACGACACTGGTGATCGAGTGAAATGGCGAGTCATGACCGCCCACGCTTTCCGGCATGGCACATGATTGATTGATTGATACTCTGTCCATCTTTTTATTATGTCAGTGTTATTAATTATAATTTCTCCATTTTTTCCTCTGAGACAACCATTTCCTGTTATATTATTTTTCTTCTTTCTAAATCTTTTTATATGTTCATGTAATTCTTTCGAGTTTTGTTTTATTTCCAGATTCTCGTATTTCTTTGCATTGTTTTTGCAACCACTCCTCTTTGGCAAATCTGCACATGTGACGTATTTCTCTATCTATTAATATATATTCTGGAGTGTTCTTTGCTTTCTTTCTTTGAGTCATTTTACACAACATTTCATCAGTTATCTATAATTGTTTTGTTCTTATTTATCTTCATTGGCAAGGTGGTATTTGCAATCTGAATACTGTTTTTTACATTTTCCCATTTTGTATTAATTTTATCCTCAGGATTTTCACGTCTATATTGTTCCATACTTTCAATGATTACCCTATATATATATATATATATATATATATATATATATATATATATATATATATATATATATATATATATATATATGTGTGTGTGTGTGTGTGTGTGTGTGTGTGTGTGTGTGTGTCACGACCCTTATTCAACCCACAGTAGTTTAGCTGACACCCACCCCCACCACCCTTCGTTTCCTCGACTTACGACCAACCCATCTGTTCCGCGTTAATCACTTTCTGACGACTTCACATGTCCTCCTGTTTAGTTTCAGATACTGTCTGCAACACCCCCCTCCGCTCGTTCTCTCTATTTTAATATCTGTCTCAATCACTCCTCGCTGTCTCCACTAGCCGTCTCCCTCTCAACTACTCCTGAAGCACTCTTCTTATTTCCTTTATTATTTCTCCCTTCATTTCTGAGCCCCTGTTCTCGTGCGTTTTTCCGAGCTGGGTTTAATCAGAATTGGAAAACTAGCGATTTAATTGACATACGACAAAATGTCTAATATCGCCAACTCCACTGGCTGGAGTTCCCCGGATGTGATAACCACGTCTGCTATTGAAAACGGTTGGCAACTATCGACATTACAGTTCCAGGGAGGTAGTAAACGACACGGGAGAGACAGCCAATCAGAGAGCCAGCAGCTGTTGAAGTTTCTCAAGATGCCGATGTGGGGAATTTTCTTCCACTGTCTTCTTCCACTTCCGCAACTCAGCTACAAAGCTCGTGGTACCCGCTTCCACAAGTGAGTGGGAGAAAAGAAAAAACCTCAGAAGTTGTAAGAGCTCTTTACCCTCACAAACCTGGACTAGAATTTGAAACTGTTGGGATACGTGGAGATACAGGTGTTTATTGCTCGGACAAGAGGTAGGTTGATTAGTGTGTCCGGTTCGTTATCTGGTTTAATTGTAGATTCTTCTGGTAGAATTGATAATTATACTTTTACTTCCATATTATCAGACCGAAGTTTCTCAGATATTAAAACAAATACATACATAAATAAAAGCAGTACATATCGATGCATGAAGCCCATAATCGGGCACTCTCACGATGTTTATACTTCACCTCGACACCGCAAGGTACAAGAAGAACATGATGAGATGAGATGAGATGAAGCAGGCTGCGGAAAATACAAAAATGTGTATGTAGACAGTGTAAACAGATGGGCAACAAATAATAATACAATCAAACATTTCATAGAAGAATAGACGATGGCGACGATGTTGAAAAAGAAGTAGAAGGATGAGGAGGAAGAGGAGGAGGCAGAGAGAAATATAGGATGCAGAAGAGGAAGAATGGCTGGAGAAAAAAACAAACACCCACACACACACACACACATACACACACACACACACACACACACACACACATATATATATATATATATATATATATATATATATATATATATATATATATATATATATATATATATATATAGACACACACAATTACAATGGCTTACACACAGTGTGTTACCTTGAACTGAGTAGCTGGTCTTTTTTAATGTTGTGTTGCTGGTTCCAAAAATGTAATCATATTTTTTCTATCAGCTCTAGTTTCTGAGATAATTCAGAATGACCTCCTTAGTACGGTAGTTTTTATGTGCAAGCCTAGAGTTAGGTGCCATCAGTGGCATTTTGACTGTAATCTGCATTCATACTATATATAATTACTGTGAACTTATTGCCTTCATATAAAATACCGAACATGTATTAAACGTTATCACCGGCATTTTCGTTAAATCTATAGTCAACCCACTGTCGAGGACTGCCTGGAATGTGATATGCCCGGACAGTCATGCTTAAGAGTCCAATAGTCATCTGTCATCACGTGGGCATCCCAAAGTCCCTGGTATCTCTCTTCCATTGTTTTTATATCCTTGTGAAATCTTTCACCATGTTCCTCACTAAAGTCACCAAGATTCCCTGGAAAGAAATGTAAATGGTTATGGAGGTAGTGCAATTTTATGGAAATGATGCACCCAAGCTTGTACAAACTTGACAGCTTGTTTTCAACTAATTCAGAATAATTGTCTGCTTTATAGTTACACAGAAACTTTTGCACAACTAAAACAAATGGAGACCAGGCTGTGGACTCTCTTATGTTCATCAAATCCATGAAGTGTGGATCGTTTATAAACTGTCTCATGTGAGGTCCATGAACAATTCCAGCTTTAAGTTTGTTTATGTTAATTTCCGAAAACTTTATGCATAAATAATTAAAACATGTCTTCTTCTTCTTCTTCTTCTTCTTCTTCTTCTTCTTCTTCTTCTTCTTCTTCTTCTTCTTCTTCTTCTTCTTCTTCTTCTTCTTCTTCTTCTTCTTCTTCTTCTTCTTCTTTTTCTTCTTCTCCTCCTCCTCCTCCTCCTCCTCCTCCTCCTCCTCCTCCTCCTTCTGCTTCTTCTTCTTCTTCTTCTTCTTCTTCTTCTTCTTCTTCTTCTTCTTCTTCTTCTTCTTCTTTCTTCTTCTTCTTCTTCTTCTTCTTCTTCTTCTTCTTCTTCTTCTTCTTCTTCTTCTTCTTCTTCTTCTTCTTCTTCTTCTTCTTCTTCTTCTTCTTCTTCTTCTTCTTCTTCTTCTTCTTCTTCTTCTTCTTCTTCTTCTTCTTCTTCTGCGTTCATCCGGAGTTTTTTTTTTCTTTCCGGACGTGATTGCCTTGTGCCTGTTTACAACAGAGCTGCGTTCTTGCGCGGTAAGGCCGACACATCCGACTTCTGCGGGCATTTGTTGACCGGGTTAACCTTCCCAGGGGTTTCTTAGGACGTTTCACTCTCACTGTTGTGGTGTTATCCCCCATCCTAGCAGGCCCATTTAGAACAGCGAAAGACATCCTGGTCAGCCCTCAAGGGAAGGCAAGGGCAGACCATGGGCATTCTCCGCCACCCGAGGAGGCTTCCATAATTGCAGAGCCGACACACAGCGCTCTGGTACTGGGCTCACCCAAGGAATCGTCACGTCCTGCACATGGCTGCTAAGCCTCACTTCCGTATATTTGGCCTTCCATTCACCACAGGCTGTTCCTCCGGACACCAGAAGAATGCAGTCTACACATGACATCCACACAGTGAGCTTTCGATTCGGACTTTCCACGTAATGGGTTTGCTATCCAAGCAATATTCCATTTTGTGCCACTAGGACACTTTTTCCACCTTTTATGAAGCCCACACAGTGAGCTTTCGATTCGGACTTTCCACGTAATGGATTCGCTATCCAAGCAATAACCCATTTCATGCCTCTGGGACGCTTTTGTAACAGACATACCTGTGGTATGAAGTGTGACAGTCTAAATACCTCTTCATGCACTTTCAGATGTCAACCTGAATGTAGTTAAAGTAAGCTGCAGTCAACTTGAGCTTGTTGATATCTCCATAGAGCTTGTCCTCAAATGAAGCAGGTGTGGGCCAAAATATCTCTCTCTGTTCTGCATATACTGGGCACTCCTGCAGCAAATGTTTAGCTGTCATTTTACCAGTTCCACAATTACATTCATCGGTATCTCCTATCTTTAGTTTATTGAACAAGTTGTACTTCAGCCTGTTATGTCCTGTGCGGAGTCTGAAGATTGCTACTTGTTCTCTTCTGTAGAGTTTGTAATATGCATCATCCTTCTGGTGGCCTGGATGCTCTGATTCCCATTTGGTTCTATAAGTGCTTTTTATAAACCTCTTTGCCTCATTATATGTTATGGCCATGTCAGGCTGTGGTAGTCGTCCGCCCTCTTTTGCCAGTCTGTCAGCCTGTGCATTTCCAGGTATACTGCAATGTGATGGGACCCACTGTATTACAACTGTTTTGGATTTCTGGCATAGACCATGGAGTGCTGCTCTTAGGTCAGCTAGTTCTGTGCTGTTTCTGCTCTTCAGTATTGAGACAGCTGACTTTGCATCTGTGAAGATAGCTATTTGCTTCTCTTTATTTTCCTCTATCAAGAGCATTTCTGCTGCAGTTTTCAAAGCCTCTACTCTGCTTTGAAGTTACTTGAAAATTTTCCAGTTGCCACTGACTGTTTTTTTTTTTTCATTCCATTTTTTAAATTTAGGAGAATTCCTCCTCCTCAATTTTCTATTGAATTTTTGGCTGATCCATCTGTATATGCATGGGTCCAATTGCTCCTTGGGTAATGTTCTTTTATGTAGTTTAGGGTTATTTTTATTCTTTCGGTTTCATTCGGAGTGTTCTTTTTCTCAATACCAGGAATGTTTTCTATCATCTCAGGCAGTTGCTGCTGTCTCCAAGCTGGGAACTTGTCTGCATTGTAAATGGGCTTGACTGTTGATATGTTAAGTATCGGATCTGCCCTAATATTTCGTTTTGCAGTTTCTACAAAGTTGCTACGCTTCAGCCTTCCCTTTCCAAAACCATTAAACCTGTTATACATAGGGTGGTCTGTCAATCTTCTAAATTTTTCTGCTTGTTGCTGGGCTCTGCTATCTCGTCTATCCTGCGTTGGTTGTAAACAAGTGATCTTTTCTAGTTCATTAATAGGCATTGTCTTCAGGCTTCCATTTATGATTCGCATTCCTTGATTTTGGACTCTACTTATTTTGTTAAAGTTTGACTTAGCTGCTGTTGCCCAAGCTGCAATGCCATATTCCAGTACTGGCCTCACCCATCCAGTATATAACTTCTTGAGAACTTTCTCATCTGCTCCCCACGCTGTACCAGCAAGCTTTTTCATGATTGCCATTCTTTGCCTTGTTCTTGTCCGATTTTTCTCAACCTGTGTCTTCCATGTCAGGCGACGATCGAAGGTGACTCCTAGATAGTTTGGATTTTCTTTATGGCGCAATATTTTCCCATTCAATACTAGTTTAGGTTGCTGAGTTTTATTTGAGAGGGAGAACACTGTGCATGTTGTTTTCTCCTCACTTATCTTCACTAGCCATGATTTTGACCAGTCCTCTAGCGCTAATAAGGCTTGCTGTATTCTGCTGTTAGCTGTACTAATATATTCTTCGGATGTCCTTATGGCTAGGTCATCTGCAAATGAGGATGTGTGTACTCTGGCTGGAAAATTTTCCGTGATGTCGTTTATATATGCTAGGAACAATGTTGGTGAAAGAACTCCTAATTGGGGTATACCTTGCTCCAACAGCATCATTTTGCTGGTTTGTCCTTGTACTTTTGTCCTGGCAGTTCTGTTCTCAAGGTAGTGGCTGATCCATTTGTACATTTTACCACAAACATGCATTTTTTTGCGGTTTTACTTTCAGTCCTTCCTTCTATACTTTATCAAATGCTTTTTCTAAATCTATCCAGACTGCTAGTGTGTGTTTTTTCTCTTGGAAGGCATCCTCTATTTCCTGAGCTATATAGGTTATTTGATCTTCAGTGGATCTGTACTTTCTGAATCCTGCTTGGTGTGGTGTTAAGAGTTTGTTTTCTTCCAGATGCCATGTTAGCCTGCCATTGATAATGTGTTCCATTAATTTTTCTACACAGCTAAGTAGACTGATAGGTCGATATCCATTTGGTTCTTCCAGGTCTTTTCCTTTCTTTGGGACTGGTATTAGTATAGTTTCCTTCCATGCCCGTGGGACTATCCCTCTCTCCCAGCTGTAATTTAGGACTGCTAGTAGTTTCTTTTTTGCCTTAGTGCCTAGTCCTATTAGCATTTCATTTGTGATTCCACCCTTTCCTGGTGATTTATTCTTTTTTAGGGTATTCATTGCCTGTTTAATTTCTTCCATTGTTAGATTTGCCATCATATATTGTGCTGCTGCCTCTGTATTACTATGATGTATCTGTTTATCTTTGATTGCTTTGTTTTGTTCGATTGTAATATCAATGTTGTTTGCACTGGCATAGTGTTCCATTAGTGCACGTGCAGCCTTTTCGCCTGTAAGCAAGGTATTTCCTTGTTTAATTGTTATTTGTTTCTTTCTCGGTCCTACATTGTTCATGGCTTTCACTAATTTCCATAGTTCGTTCCATCCCTGTCAAAGTTCAGATTTTCTGTGTTTTCCCTCAAACAATCTCTTGTTATTTGATTTACTGTTCTTTTGTATTTTGCTGAGATGGCTTTGAGAGAGATGTTCGCTTCAATTGTTTGTTCTCTCTCTGCTGTCTTCCTGGCATCTTCAAATTTGTCCTCCAAAATGTGTATTTCTTCCGTCCAGTATGGTTTGTAATTTTTCCTCGCTCCTCTTGGAATAGACTCAGTGGCCACCTGTATTATTGCACGGGTTAGACTTTCCACCATTTGCTTCATGTTGCCATATCGTGTATTTATGTTTTCACAATATTTGTCTGTTAGTATGGCAAATCTGTCCCTATCTGCTCGTTTGTAATTCCAGCGGGGCAAAGAATTTTGTTTCTGTGGAACATACTCCATATTCATTACAAGCTTGATTGGTCTGTGGTCACTACCTCCTAATTGGTCAAGCACATGGCGATCGATTTTGTGGAGGATGTCTCCTGTGCAGAAAGCCAAGTATGGAGTAGAAGTGGTAAACCATCTTCTGGAGTAAAAGCTCGGTGTGTCATCCGCTTTGTTGAGTAGATGGAGATTTGAGTCTATTTCCCAGTCCTCCACTTCATCTCCTCTTTTGTCAGTATCTGGGTATCCCATCTTTCTGAATGGCTATCAAAATCTCCAACAATAATGCAGTTTGTGTCAGTTATTTTCATGTAAGGTCCTTATCTGCTGGGCTATACAGATTGTAGATTCTTATTTTCACGTCCTTTATCATTATATCAACACCTATAGTTTCCGTTTGGCTGTCAGAGATCACAGATACTTCGCTGCAAAGTATTGTATTTCGTGTAAGTATTAGAACTCCTCCTTTGTGCCCTTCGCGGTCAAAACGTGTGGCCTGATATCCTCTGACTGAGAATTTGCGATTGGCGTTGAGGTGTGTCTCTTGGATGCATGCCACATCTATTCTATCTTTATGAAGACGCTTTGTTAGGGAGACTTTCTTGTTATAAACTCCTTCGGCATTCCACTGTAGTATGTTGAGTGTCCAGGGTGTTTGGGCAATAGCTCTTAACCTACTCCTCTGTGCCTTGAATCCACAGCACAGGGGAAGGTGACCACCAGTAGTCAAATGGTGGACCCCCTCGAGGCAGGGGGCCCGACACTATCACCGCCTGATAGGACTTCATGGGATTAGCACCATAACGATTAATTTTAATTTGTGACATCATGAATTAAGTTACGTTGCACTGCTTTGTCAAGCCTGTGGCTCAGTACATCCGATTTCAACAAGCATTTTTTGGGGTGCTTCCCCTAGCCTTTGACTGTCCCCAGTCTACCTACAAGGCAGCAGGTTTGTGTCTCTTCGTCTTGTCCCTCGCCCTTGACCTGTCCGACATGGGTGACCCTACCAGTAGCTATGCTACCGTCGGCATAGCTCTTGAGGTCATTGGAACGTTCAAGCCTCTCTAACTCGTCAAGGTGGACACACGGCAGAGGGGAAACGTATACGTTAAAGGACGTTTGAGATTTGGAACATGGAATGTACGGACACTATATCGAGCTGGAGCGGCCGAAGAACTAACCCGGGAGCTGGTTGAATATCACATGAATATAACAGCAATTCAAGAAATAAGGTGGCCACGAGAGGGTACTTTAGAGCAAAATGGAATGATTGTAATATATGGAGGAAACACCCAAAATAAACATGAATTAGGAACAGGATTTGTCATCAAAAAAATTTATGGGGGAACGTTCTAAACTTTAAAGCTGTTAATGACAGGATTAGTAAATTACGAATAAAAGGTAAATGGAAAAATATAACGATGATTAATGTACATTTACCTACTGAAGAGAAAGAAGATGATATCAAAGGACTTTTATAATGATTTGGAAGATGTCATAGAAGAAACCCCCAAACATGACATCCTGATTGTGCTGGGAGACTTCAATGCAAAAATATGTAGAGAGCAAAAAAAAGTTGCTGGTATGGAAAGCCTACATACAACTTCATATGACAATGGATGGAGAGTCATCAACCAAGCAGAAGCCAAAGGACTGCAGATCAGCAGTACCAGACTACAAAGAAAGGATATACATAAACAAACTTGGAAATCATGTGACAAGAGAATCTATAATAAAATAGATCACACTTTAATTAACAACGAAAATGAATCAAACATACAACAAGTTAGAAGTTATAGAGGAGCTGAGTGCCACAGCGACCACTTCTTCGTTGGAGCAAAATTTAAAATAAAACTTAAAAGAGCTTTATAGGCTAAACTACAGAGGTTACATCCAACACATAATAGAGAAAAAATACAAGAAAGTACAGTCAACGAGAAATTTGCAGATGAAATAAAATGTAAACTTGAAAGTCTACAAAACCCATTGGAGGAAAGCGTTGACCAAACTTGGTTGAACATCAAGAATACAATTCAATCTACCGCAGAAGAATGTCTTGGTGTGTTAACAACGCATAGAAAGAACAGATGGTTCAATCAAAAATGTGAAGAAGCAGTCATTAGGAAAAAGAATGCCAGACAGTTGTGGTTAAATGACATCAACAACATCCAAAATGAAGAGCAATATAGAACTGAATGTAAAGAGGCTACAAAAATAGTTCGGCAGCAGAAGCGAGAATATATGAGCAATATAATCAAAGATATGGAAACTAATCACCAGAAAAACGAATCCAGAAATTTTTTTAACGAACTGAAATCAATGAAACGAGGGGACCATCACAACACATATGGTTTAAAGGACAAAAATGGGAATATGATAAATACCAATGAGGAAATGTGTAACACATGGAAAGAATACTTTGTTGAATTACTAAATTGTGAAGCTCCAAGTAACAATTTCTCAGGTTCCAAATGTTGCTGTATGTAGCCGGGGCGCAGTGTTGGGGTGAGCGCCCAACATTGCTTAAATACCCAAATGGCTCATGAATACATATCCTCTGCAGCAAAAGTCCAACTCCTGGCCTTCATGTGGCGGAACTGTTTTAATTAACAGGAGAAGGGGCGACGGCGAGTTTCTGGCGCCGAAAAATAACCAGTAATCTCTAGATGTGTATGCACGTACATGCATGCGCAGACACGTATGTGCGCGCGTACATTTTTGGGGTGCTTTCCCGAGCCTTTGACTGTCCCCAGTCTACCCACAAGGCAGCAGGTCTGTGTGTCTCTTCGTCTGGTTCCTCACCCTGACCTGTCCGACATGGGTGACCCTACCAGTAGCTATGCTACCGTAGGCATAGCTCTTGAGGTCATTGGAACGTTCAAGCCTCTCTAACTCGTCAAGGTGGACACACGGCAGAGGGGAAACGTATACGTTAAAGAACGTTTGAGATTTGGAACATGGAATGTACGGACACTATATCGAGCTGGAGCGGCAGAAGAACTAACCCGGGAGCTGGTTGAATATCACATGACTATAACAGCAATTCAAGAAATAAGGTGGCCAGGAGAGGGTACATTAGAGCAAAATGGAATGATTGTAATATATGGAGGAAACACCCAAAATAAACATGAATTAGGAACAGGATTTGTCATTAAAAAAATTATGGGGGAACGTTCTAAACTTTAAAGCTGTTAAAGACAGGATTAGTAAATTACGAATAAAAGATAAATGGAAAAATATAACGATGATTAATGTACATGCACCTACTGAAGTGAAAGAAGATGATATCAAAGGACTTTTATAATTATCTGGAAGATGTCATAGAAGAAATCCCCAAACATGACATCCTGATTGTGCTGGGAGACTTCAAGGCAAAAATAGGTAGAGAGCAAAAAAAGTTGCTGGTATGGAAAGCCTACATACAACTTCAAATGACAATGGATGGAGAGTCATCAACCAAGCAGAAGCCAAAGGACTGCAGATCAGCAGTACCAGACTACAAAGAAAGGATATACATAAACAAACTTGGAAATCATGTGACAAGAGAACCTATAATCAAATAGATCACACTTTAATTAACAACAAAAATGCATCAAACATACAAGTTAGAAGTTATAGAGGAGCTGAGTGCCACAGCGACCACTTCCTCGTTGGAGCAAAATTTAAAATAAAACTTAAGAGAGCTTTATATGCTAAACTACAAAGGTTACATCCAACATATAACCGAGAAAAACTACAAGAAAGAACAGTCAAAGAGAAATTTGCAGATGAAATAAAATGTAAACTTGAAAGTCTACAAAACCCGTTGGAGGAAAGCGTTGACCAAACATGGTTGAACATCAAGAATACAATTCAATCTACCGCAGAAGAATGTCTCGGTGTGTTAATCACGCATAGAAAGAACAGATGGTTCAATCAAAAATGTGAAGAAGCAGTCATTAGGAAAAAGAATGCCAGACAGTTGTGGTTAAATGACATCAACAACATCCAAAATGAAGAGCAATATAGTACTGAATGTAAAGAGGCTACAAAAATAGTTCGGCAGCAGAAGCGAGAATATATGAGCAATATAATCAAAGATATGGAAACTAATCACCAGAAAAACGAATCCAGAAATATTTTTAACGAACTGAAGTCAATGAAACGAGGGCACCAACACAACACATATGGTTTAAAGGACAAAAATGGGAATACGATAAATACCAATGAGGAAATGTGTAACACATGGAAAGAATACTTTGTTGAATTACTAAATTGTGAAGCTCCAAGTAACACTTTCCCAGGTTCCAAATGTTGCTGTATGTAACCGGGGCGCAGTGTTGGAGTGAGCGCCCAACATTGCTTATATTCCCAAATGGCTCATGAATACATATCCTCTGCAGCAAAAGTCCAACTCCTGGCCTTCACGTGGCGGAACTGTTTTAATTAACAGGAGAAGGGGCGACGGCGAGTTTCTGACACCGAAAAATAACCAGTAATCTCTAGATCCGGTTAGCAGGGTAGGGGTATCCCCTATCAAAGGAGATGTAAGACGCCTCCTTTCCTCCGTTAGTCTACGGGACACCTTTGGGCAAGGTGAAGTACCCGTCTAGCCCCCCGATCAGGGTTACGTGAAGCCATGGAAGCAGGTGGTGGATGGAGTGTGAGAGCAGCTGACAGATTGTTGTTGGTTATGGTCTTGCACTCTGCGGCGATAGGCAGATGATCTCATCAGTAGAGACAATGGCTATGGCCACCGACTAGTACAGTCACTGCCCAGAAGGAAAGCAACGGCAAACTACCTTCTGCAAAACTTGCCAAGAAACCATAACAACCATGAAAGAAAACATAATAAGAAAGAGATCTGGTGGCGAGACCCCCAGGCCAGGCAGATCAGATAACACTGGGGAAGAGTGTGACGCAGGGACCAGTACTAGTAATCGTGATGACGGAGTTAATCCTGACTGTGTTACCAAGGAAATCCCCTGTGTCAGACTAAGAAACAGAGTGAGAATGGCAACGTGGAATGTGAGAAGTTTGTATGAGGGAAAGCTTAAAGTAGTGTGTGATGAGATTGAGAGGTTAAACATTCACATTTTAGGAATTAGTGAACATCGCTGGAGCGGCAAGGGACATTTTACAACTGAAAATGGAAGTATTTTCATTTATTCTTGTAGAGATGTCGGAGGCCAGAGTGGAGTGGCATTTTGTTTAGATAAGACAACTGCAAAAGCTTTAATGGGATATAATCCAGTTAGTGATAGAATCCTCACTATTAGACTTAAAGGCCGTCCCAAAAACACAACTCTCATACAGATATATGCACCTACTTCAACAGCACAGGAGGACGAAATTGAAGATTTTTACAACACACTACAAGACACATTAAATAAGATTGGTCATAATGATATAGCAATAATAATGGGAGATTTTAATGCCAAAGTAGGTGCAGGAAGAGCTGAAAATGAGAGACACGTTTTGGGAAAATTTGGATTATGAAATAGAAATGATGCAGGTGACAAATTGATTGAATTTTGCACAGAAAATGAGTTAACGATAGCCAACACACTTTTTAAACAACATCCAAGAAGACTCTTCACATGGAAGTCTCCAGACAGTTTTACCAAAAATCAGATAGATTATATTTTAATACAAAGAAGATGGAGATGAAGCATAACATCTGCAAAAACCCTACGAAGTGCAGACTGTGATACAGATCATCAGTTATTAGAAGCAGATCTGAAATTAAAACTCAAAAAGCTTACCCGAGGACCAAGGCCACTTCGTTTTGATCTCACACAAATACCGGATGCATACACTGTAGAAGTTAGGAATCGCATTGGGGTATTGATGTCTGTACAAGAAGAAATGACACCTGATGAACTGGCAGTACAAGCTAGAGATATCTTGATAACTGCAGCCAACGATTTCATTCCGACCAAGAGAAAGCAACTTAAGCCATGGATTACATCAGACACGTTAGAATTAATAAAACAACGAAGGGAGCTGAAACAGAAAGGAGATGAATCCAGTGGAACTACAAGAAAGCAGACTGGGCAATGTATAAGCATCGCACCAGCATACTGGTTAGAAACCTGAACACTGAGAAAGACAATAAAGTATTTGAAGAGTTTGGGAAATGCATACTACAGGCAGCCCGAGAAACAGTACCAAGAGGAGCCCGTAAACAATATACACCCTACTGGAGTAGTGAACTGTAACAGTTGCATAACGATGTGGAAGTGTGTAGAAAGCAAGCAGAGGTCACACCCAGACAAGAACACCACAATAAATTCCAGCACTCAAAAGCAAAATTTCAAAGGGCCAAGCTGCAGGCTAGACGGAAAAGCTGGCAGGAGAAAACGGAGTCTCTGAACTTTGAAAAAGACACATGGAAATTGTGGAAGCTAATAAAACAGCTTAATGACGAGGGCACAGGGAGAAACTCAAAAATTGCACTATGTAAAGATGGAAACATCATAACAAGAAAGCAAGCAGCTGACCATTTCGCGGACTCATTCGCACAAGATAACAATATCAAAATTAGTCCAGAGAAACAACAAGAGATTCAAGAGAAACGACAACATACAGGACAGAAGGAAATAATACATGAGGTTTTGGAGGTACCCATCACAATCAGCGAACTGGAGCTAGCCATATCAAAACTGATAATGAGAAAGTCAACAGGAGCTGATGGTATCTCGAATGAAATGATCAGGAACCTAGGAACAGAGGCCAAAGCAAAGCTGTTGCAGATCTTCAATAACAGCTGGACCTTAGGCAGTGTTCCACAAGCCTGGAGAGAAGCAATCATGATACCCCTCCTAAAATCAGGGAAAGATACTTCCATTGCCTCTAGCTACAGACCAATTAGCCTCACCAGCTGTCTCTGCAAAACACTGGAGCGCATCATCAATCACAGACTGCAGTGGTACATTGAAAGTAAAAACATCCTTGTGTCACAGCTGGCTGGCTTTAGGCAGTACTACTCTACGGAAGATCAGACAACCTACCTCTCTCAAGAAATTGAGGATGCATTCCAAGAGAAGAAGCTGGTGTTTGCGGCATGGATAGATCTGAAGAAAGCCTTTGACAAAGCCTGGAAAGAAGGTCTGATGAATAAACTGAGAAACTGCAAAGTCAATGGAAGAATGTACAAATGGGTGAAAGCAGACTTGCACAACAGAAGAGCCCGAGTACAGATAGACGGACTCAAGAGCAAGAAAGTACTACTGCGTCACGGTGTTCCCCAGGGCGGAGTCTTGTCCCCCACACTTTTTCTAATCTTCATCAATGATCTCGTTGCTAATCTACCGCATGGAATTAAAGCGGCAATGTATGCCGATGACATGGTTTTATGGAGCACAAATGAACATGCATCAGTGGCCACCAAATTGCTACAAAGAGCCGTAGATACATTTGCTGCATGGGCAAATAGATGGCGTGTCAGCATAAACACTGACAAGTGCAGCACCACCCTATTTACCCTCTCTCCAAAACAAAAGGCAGGGATTATCCAGATAAATGGAACACTCCTAACAGAAGATAAAGAACCAACATACCTTGGAGTAACATTTGATGGCAGGCTGACACGGAGAAAGCACATCAACAAAGCAGTAGCAAAAGCCAGAAGGAAAATAGCCACCCTAAGAAAGCTAAGTGGAACCACATGGGAGCCAGTAAGAAAATACTTAACAAAGTTTATCAACAGAGCATACGGCCACACCTGGAATATGGGTCAACTGCATGGTGTTCAGCATCAAAAACCACACTACAAGAGCTGGACAAGGTGCAAAATCAAGCACTTAGAGTCACCACAGGAGGGATGAGATCAACCCCAACAGTGGAAATGGAGAAGATGGGGAAGACACAAGCACTGAGTGAGCGCAGAGATACGAAAACGCTAATACAAGCAGAAAAGTTCCTCAGCTTGCCAGGCCACCCTATGAAGAACAGATTTGAAAACTTAGCTATGGGGCGGTTGAAAAGAAGTAGTTTTATCCACCAGGCCAAACGACTCTGCAGAGAAACCACCGATCTGCCCACAGTTGGTATCCCCCTAACACCTATTCCAGAGCGAACTCCATGGAAAGATAAGCATAAACTATCATTATAAATCCAGACAAAAGTGAGAGGAATATTTTACAAGGAAGAACAGAAGTGTGCAGCGCAGAACAGCCACTCTCAGCTTCCTTGGTGAAGAATACCCACAGGACCTCTGGATCAGAGTCTACACAGATGGGTCAGCACAAAATGCTGTTCGAAATGGAGGAGCGGGAGTGTACATTTTTTCCCCCGCATATACTTTACAGGACATCGCTGTCAACAGCAGCATCTTTCAGCTGTCTGTTGATTTCTTGGCAAGATTACGCTCAGTAGTTTGCCATTGCTTTCTGAGCGGCCGGCTCAGTGTCCCGCAAGTCACCAGCGGGGGACGAACCGCTCCCAGCACGCTCCCGCTACGAGACTCTGCGTGACAAACGGGATTACGGAGAAAGTGTTGTAACCCCTCAGCCAGAGAGACCGGCGGGAGTGTACATAGAATACCCAAATAATGCTAGGGCACAGCCAGAGTACCGACAGGAAAGTACTGCCATAACTATGATGCTGAAATTGAGGCAATCAAGATAGCAACAGAGAAATTACTAAATACCAGCAATGGTACACAACCTGTGGTGCTACTGACAGATGCAAAATCAGTACTCGAGGTGCTCCTGTCTGGGAAATTGCCAGTACTAAGGACACTACTTTCTGAACTTAGCATTCAGCATAAGGTCACCATACAGTGGATACCATCCCACTGTGGAGTACCCGGAAACGACAGAGCTGATCAATTGGCTAAGGAAGGAGCCAAAGAAGAACAGCCTGATATGCCCGTTACATACCACCAAAAGAAAAGAATGATCAAATCAGTCAGAAAGCCACCAAAACCTGCTCAAGATGACTACCACGTTATGGACAGACCAGAACAAGTCATTATTCTGCGTCTCAGAACAGGACACAATAGATTACGCAACCACATGTATACAAAATTCAAGATTGGTGAAACAGCCCATGTTCACATGTGGATTGGCGTCGCAGACAGCAGAGCACATACTCAAAGACTGCCCAAAATATAACATATCTAGGCAAACCTTCTGGCCTAGAGAGACGACAGTGGAAGATAAACTCTATGGACCACTGTGTGAACTGAATAAGACAGTTAAATTCATACAAGAGACAACATTGCAGATATAGACATATTTCAAGCGAACGAAAGAAGAAGAAACACTTTCCCACAGGTAGCGGTTCTAACGTGTGAACCACAAATTGAAGAACTTGTTTTTGAAGAAATCCTATATGTAATAACACGACTTAAAAACAATAAGGTAACTGGAGCTGATGGAATTGCTGCTGAATTTATAAAGGCAGGCGGCCATGCATTACATCTAAAGCTATACGAACTAATAATAAAAATCTGGAGGACAGAAGAATTACCTCATGACTGGAAAGAGTCATTATTGATGCCTATCTTTAAGAAAGGAGACAAGTTCCAATGTGAAAATTATAGAGGAATATCACTCCTGTCTATAAGCTATAAGATACTATCCGCTGTATTACTAAATAGACTAAACCCATATTCAGAAGACATATTAGGTGACTACCAGGGGGTTTAATATAAAACAGATCAACAATAGATCAGATATTTATCTTACGATAAATAGCCGAGAAAAGTTGGGAATATAAAAGAGATCTCCTTAACATTTTTGTGGATTTTAAAAAGGCTTATGATAGTGTCCATAGGAATATTCTATGGAATGCTATGCTATGCAGGAATTAGGAATACCAAGGAAGTTAATCAACATGACCAGACTATGCATGGAAGATACTTATAATATAGTAACATATAAAGACAGGAAATCAGACCCTTTCCAAATAACATCTGGCTTGAAACAGGGTGATGCACTATCGCCGCGACTCTTCAATCTGGCTCTAGAGAAAGTTGTAAGGAAGGTAAAGGAGGAATGTGCTATTGGAGAAACATCCAAACTGCTTGGTTATGCAGATGATATAGATATGATAGGGGAAAATGAACAAAAGACATTGGAAATATTGACTCACTTAAAGGAAAAAGCTCAACAAATGGGACTGGTTATTAACCAAGATAAGACAGAATATATGGTAATTTCAAGAAAAGGGACGGCTAAAACTCTGGCCACATACAAATAGATAATATGACCATTAAAAGAACGGAAACATACAAATACCTGGGTACAATCTTCAATTGCTCCAACATAATAAGGGAAGAAATACAAGCTAGAATCAGCTCTGGAAATAAGATATACTATGCACTACAACATCTGCTAAAATCAAATTCACTATCTCGTAACATCAAGATCACAATATACACAACACTGATCAGACCAGTTGTGCTGTCTGGCTCTGAAACCTGGAGTACAACTAAAGGAGACGAAGCCTTGTTACAAACCTTTGAGAACAAAGTATTAAGACGCAATTTTGGGCCCATGAGGGATACACAAAGTGGAGAGTGGAAAAGAAGAAGTAACAAAGGCATTTATTATCTGTTTAAGTCCCCGCTAATCACTGGTATCATGAAGGCTAATAGACTGCAATGGCTGGGGCATACAGAAAGAATGGAAGATAATAGGGAAACAAAACTCGCTTACACTCAGGAAATAAATGACCGTAGACCCCGAGGTAGACCAAGAAGACGGTGGAGAGATAATATATATATATACAGACCTACAAGCACTTGGAATCAACGACTGGCAAGAGAAGGTCAACCAGAGAGACGAATGGAGACGGTTTGTGTCTGCAGCAAAGAACCTCAACGGCTCAGAATGCTGAAGAAGAAGAGGAAGATTAATAGTTCCAGTGAAAATCCAGAATATCAAATCCCCCAAAGAACAAAAGTACCACAAAATAGTAAGTTGGTTTAATTTGGCCAGTAAAACAGACCTGAAAAAAATTAACCTTCTGTAGATTCGGTGCATTACTAATATAATGAGTAAAAATATTAAATGAAATATCAAGGTGAAATAGAAAAATTGTTTATAAAATACACACACGTCTAAAACAAAGCTTTTGTTTTCACAAAATCTTCAAAGATAATTTAAATTATTATCCATTTATTTGTGAGAACCATCGCTCATTTGTAGGACAATTCTATAAAAGATTATAATTACTACAATACTTAAATCACATAATACAGTTATGCAACTATTGTTATGTCCCTTTACATACTGTTTTGTTGTTATGTCCCTTTCTAGTAATTAAATTATGTCTTCTGTTTAATGTCGTTTTATTTCGTACAAAACAGTGTGTATTTACAAGGTGCCGTGTGTGTTTCCTTTACATTTGTAAATACTACAAGACCCCAGACATCAAATACAGCAAGATTCTCTAATGTCTGTGTAATGACTGCATGCTTGTTACTATCCTGGAATGGCAAATGTAGCGATGTTTGAATTCATATCGATAAATTGTTGTTTTCGGTAACTGCAATTCCCAAATAAAACTTACAGTGTACCCTGTAGAATAACACACAGATTAAGAAGATCACCATATTAAGCTCTACACAAACCATCCAGTTATGTTCTAACCACTTCAATGTTTCCAGAACTGTGCTTATTGTACCATTCTCCTACTTCATTGTAGCAGAATGAGCAAGTGGAATTAAGCTATATTTGTTGCCATTGTGTAAGAGAACAACTTTCAGCTTCTGTTAGAGTTGTCAACGTAAAGTCGCCACTCATCTGGTGTATAACTTACACCCAATTCTTTTACAAGACCTACTACATTAGTTCAAAAACAAGGTTGTTTTCTGCACAAAAGAATGGAAGAAAATCTTGCTGTCTACTGCGATTAAATGGAACCTTTATTTTAGCAATTGGTAATTTTTTTTTCTGTCAATCTTAAAGTCAAAAGTTCTAAAGATTCCGCGGAGAGATCTTGGATTAGATCATTCAGTTCACGCTGGTCGAAGCGCTGAGCAGCTGGAAAATCATCTTCGAAATCACTGTCACTGTTATTTGTCGTCCTACATGCCACCTCATCTTCTAGCAGGAAATCAGAAATCTGGTTGAAAGTTGGAATTGGTATGTCATCTCCGTGTGGAACAGGTCGTCTAACAGAATCTAAATCTGGATGTTTCCGTTTTTTTGTTTTTTTGTTTTGTGATTCTCTCTCTCTCTCTCTCTCTCTCTCTCTCTCTCTCTCTCTCTCTCTCTCTCTCTCCCCCCCCCCTCTAATTAATTCCCTTAATATTGAAATCACAGACATAACAGTTATTATAGGTGTTCTTTGGCTCTCTCCAAACCATTGGAATTCCACATTTCAAACATTTTCTTTTCCCACAAGTTCACTGTCCTCAACACATGTGTTCAACACATGTTCTGCAAACAATATGAGGAGCCCAGTACTTGTCCTGGTCGCCTAGTTTTATATTAAAATAAACAAAGTATGCCTTTTTCACAAAAACAGTAATATACTTCCTATGTTCTTATTTGAAAGTGTTCTCTCCACAAATATAACACACTAAATCCGGTGAAAGAAAACATGCTCTTCTTGAAGATGAAACCATTCTGTGTTAGAAGTGTCAGAAAATAGCTATAGTATGTTCCGATTTGAATGCCTTCGTTCACGATCAATTATTTTGAAAACTGTCTGTTGCATCGTTATGAAATTTTTCCAGCGGTCTTATATTTACCCCCACCCAAGGAATATGTCTTTGATAGGTCCAAAAACAACTTAAATCATCAAAAGCGGCGACATTCCTTTGATGTTTTGCTGAACAACTAGTGATTTCTCGCTAACGAAGTTATGTTTACAGTAATGGGAGACCTGCCAATTCAGATGTCACACAAAGGCGTATCCGGATTCGTATGGGAGTGGGTGCAATGAAAGAAGTAGCTTACAGGGTCGGCTGCATTGCACCGGGTGTTGATCCCATATGGCTCAGTTTCTTTCCGCAGCGCGGAAAGCGTCGCACAAAGCACGAACTCCGTAGCTCAAGTGACGACCCACGGGAGTCTCCGAAAAAATGCACTCGTGAAATGAAGGACGCGGCCCGGAATCGAACATACAACCTTCGGAGCCCGAGTCAGACGGCTTGACCACTTCACCACGGAGAATCCCGAGAGGGGTGCAATGTGTAATATTAGTAAAGACAGAGAATTTACAGAGGCACGGGGTTAATAATTTGTAAATTAACAGGAAAGTAGAAGGAATATATTTCTTACCTTATTTTTCATTTCCTTCTTGTTTCTTCAGCTGATGCTGATGCTGTAATGTTTAGGGCCTGCAATACGTCTGAATAGTTGGAGCAAAATATCCCAGTAAGTGTGTAAGTAGATTAAGGCCTGCGATCTGCTCAGACCTTAATCTGTGTCGGACGATTCCAGTAGGTTGATGATTGCTCTCGGTTGCATAAAATTCAATCCATCCTTTCTCCAATAGTCCTCTTCCTCTTTCAACACATGGTCCTGACGTTTTTTCCAGTAACTTTTATCAATATTTAATAGCGCGGACAGACAGACAGACAGACAGACAAAAAGGTAGGTAGGTAGGTAGGTAGGTAGTTAGGCAGAAAGGTAGGTGGGTGGCTGGCTGGCTGGCTGGCTGACTGGGTGGGTGGGTGGATCGGTCGGTCGGTGGGTCAGTGGGTCGGTGGGTGGGTGGGTCGGTGGGTGGGTGGGTGGGTCGGCAGGCAGGCAGGAAGACAGACAGACAGATAGATTAGATAGATAGATAGATAGATAGATAGATAGATAGATAGATAGATAGATAGATAGATAGATAGATAGATAGATAGATAGATAGATAGATAGATCCCCGCCAGGAGCCGGGCCGAGCCAGCTAGTTTATTTATATAATCATGTTTCATGAAAGAACCCACAGTTTGACGACACCTCTGAACTATCCCATATAAATTCCTTCAGTCTGATAAAACGAAAACCGTCAGAAAAAATTCAAAGAGAGCGGGGGTGTGTCTTGCTGAAGCTGAAATACTCTTAAAATGATGGAATGAATGCGGGAGCCATAAATTATATACCGCATAGAAACAAACATTGAAATCTGCTGTACAATCTCCAGAACAAAATTTTTGTTGTTGGGTGGACATAATGATAAGGTTATATGCTAAATCTCATCATTTTCCCTCAGTTGGGTACTGAGATATTGCATTTTATATTGAGGCAACAAAAAACACACGCACACTATAGCATTCTAACATGCATGCAGTTTGTTAACATCTAAAAAAGGCTATTCCTAGAAGATTCTTGGAAAACTGAAACTGTATGTAAACAAGCAGTTTCATTTTGTAACGGACTAGATGGCAACAGATTTCTTTCGTTCTCAGAGCCTCATACAGAACATACAGTAATAATATTAATTAAATACACAAGTGTCTTACCTTAAAAAAAAAAAAACCACGATTGCCGCTATAGATAAATACATGTGATATTTGAATTGAGCAGACCTCATTTATGCAAATTCAGGTGTAAAATGTTTGACACCAAAACGGCTGTGGTATGTAACAGTTACAGTGGCATGGTCCACAAAGTCGGACTAGAGTCAAGCTCATGAAGGGTGTAGCATAGGTGGGAGCGCAAGCGCAGTTGAAATACCACTACTTTTATCGTTTCTTTACTTATTCAGTCAGTCGAAGGATGGGAGATTTGCTCGCACCAGACGAGCAATATCTCCTGCGATATCTCCGGCGGGCCTATTCCCGGTGGTAGCGGGATCCGCAAAAGTCAGGCGGGGAGTCTGACGGTAGTACACGCTTTACAAGGTCCGGACACTTGTGATTGACAGATGTACGCGTCCTACAGTACAGGAGCGTACAAGGCCCTCACCTGTGGGACTTGGCTGAACGCTTCTAAGCCGGGTCCCTTGGGTTCCAGGGTCTGGCCATCACTCGCCACCTGCTCGTGGTGGCGAGGTCTCGGAGGTTTGACGCTGTGCCGCCAGCATCTGCAGCCTACCTTGTGCCAGACGTATTGGTTACCCATTCCTCTGGAAAACACAAGATTAGACCGAGAGAGGGAACATGTCGTTTTGGCACCACGTGTTTCTCTGAAGCTCTGCCAGGGCATTGTGATGGAATTTTGGCCACATTCCAACTCACATACTTTGGTCAGTCAAGACTGCAAGGTGCCACTCACAGTGGCATGCTGACTGTGTGCTCATAGCTCGTGGATTTCTCCTGGCAAGGCGATGTTAGTGCTGACGCGATGGTTTAGCAAGGGTGATTATGTCTACGTGAATGAACACGATAGGGCATGAATGAACATACATGATAATGAATGAACATGAATTATTATGAATAAAGAAGAATGAAAATGAATTAATATTTATTTAACTTTTAGTAGTAGTAGTAGTAGTAGTAGTAGTAGTAGTAGTAGTAGTAGTAGTAGTAGTAGTAGTAGTAGTAGTAGTAGTAGCAGCAGCAGCAGCAGTAGCAGCAGCAGTAGCAGTAGCAGTGGTAGTAGTAGTAGTAGTAGTAGTAGTAGTAGTAGTAGTAGTAGTAGTAGTAGTAGTAGTAGTAGTAGTAGTAGTAGTAGTAGAAGCACGATGAGCCAAACAATGTTGGGTTTGACAGCTACGTCCTGTAAATGATATGCAACTAACTTTTACCTTTCCCTATTCCCAGTGTCCCTCGCCATCACGTGAACCCTCTCCGATGTCTGAGGCACTTGTAATTTACATCCACAATTTAAGGACGTAATGAGTTCGTCCTTCACCCGTCAGCTGGACTAAAATCAGGACAGAAAAGCAAGTTTAGGTACGTCAAATCTCTCAACCACCAGTAATGCTGGATCTAACCTGATTTCTGTGGTGTTCTCACAGCTGTTCCGATTCGCTTGTTCAGGAATTTTCCTCATTGTCTGGGATGTCACATTGTGGTATTTCTGTATGCATATAGATACACGCGTGCATGTAGTGACCTGACCCGTGAGTGGTAATCGTGCGATATAGGGAACCATTGTGACTGCACGGCACATGATGATAGTGATGAATGACGACAATGTGATGGATATGTCGTGGTTGAGTTACCAGACTGAAAAATGTCGCATAGCCGGGATGGTCGTTGTAAGGTCAAATGTTTATCATCATCATGTGCCATTCCGATAAGCGTGGACAGTCATGTTTCGCCATCTCACACGATCACCAGAGTCGTGGATCAGCTCTGTGTTCTTGTCTCAACCATGCCACGTGGCCAAGCCATCCAGGTATTTTACTTCTATGTGTGGAGTGTTAGGCCTAATATAAGTATACGATAAAGATACAACAACAATTATAACGTTAACATGTGAAAGAAGAAATAAATGAAACTAGAAATAAAGCTAGAAATGTGCGTAGATCGATCTAATAAAGATACATAGTGCCATAGTCCTGTTAATACAGGTTGGGGACATGGCATGAGACTTATTAATCGCGGTCGACAGAAGGAGACCGTGTGATGTGACCTATCACGACATTTGTCAAAAACACATGAACAGTAGGCGGGACGTTTTGGGCTAGAAACGTCACTTTAGAGCCAGTCAGACTTGGACTTCGTTCGGTGTTGGACCTAGTCCTCGTCAACAGAGCAACGGCTACAAATTACGCCGCTCTGGTAGAATTGTGATGATAGATATTGTTTGTACATTTGTAAATTCGATATGGAACAAAAGATGATGTTCTCGACAGCGTCTAATGTATCGTGTTAGTAAAATAGACTGGACAAATACTACACCGGTGTCCTGTTCAGCAAGCTATGTGGAGTCAGTCTAAGTTGTTAACGTGTATAGATTGTATCAGATGGAAAAATTCAATGGTCATCAGAAGTAGACGTAGAGATGTCTACCAGATACAGAACACGCATCTCCAGAGATATCAACGAAGCGCCACTAGACCAGTACGGTAGTGGCGCGATTGTCGTCCAGTTATCTTAACTCACACGGCCTATGAAATCTATGTGTTGTACAACCAGGCCGTATGTAAACCAACAGGTGTTTCCTGCCATCAGTTATCAAAGTAAAGAATGCCACGGGGTTGCTGTATGAATCAAGAGCCAAGAGTAGCAGTATCTATCTAATCATGCAGCTCTCTATCAGCACTCAACCTGATAGTCAGAATTTCAATCAGACAACCAATCAACTCCATGGCAGATAAACTCCATGGCACATATAAACGGGAACTTCTGTAGAAGGACGTCACATACGAATATGTGTAGTTGACCATATTTGTCTGTATGAAGTTTGACCGCTTGCCCACTTGTTGCTGCACTGATTCTAACTGGGTTGCTGGTCAGTCCCCAGGACCCCGTGTTCCATGCCTCGGGAGGTATTGATTATGTGCTGCAACCGCCATCTTTGTATGGACCAACGGCCACACGATTGGTCACGTGGTCAATATCAGGCGGATAACCAACTTATGGCCGGACATTTCCTAGTCTCCATTTCAGGCCCGGGTCGACCTGGGAGCTAGGCTGCATATCCTTTACAGGACGTCGTAGTCAGCACATCATTTTGTTAGCTGTTTGTAATTTACAGGCAAGTTTACGTTCAGGCTTTGTGCCATTGGCACCTTGCCGTCTTGACAGACGATAGTTTGTGCTTTAAAAAGGCATAATAACTTTTACCTGTGGCGGTAGCGAATGTGACTGATAAGGCCAATTCGCGCTGTAAATGTCCGTTCACAGTGGGTGCATGTGAACACGTGGTCATTTCCACCATCATGCACCATCTTACGTCTCACACGCTGGGTGTGTGACTTATCTGCAATAATTTTCTCCTTTGTCTTTATTCCATTTCTTATCTTTGCCCTGCATGCAACACGTTTAGCGACGACTTGCTCCCAATGTGCATTATCAATGCCTATATCAATCATGTCCCGCTTACACACATCTTTGTATCGTAGTAGAGGCCGACCCTGAGATCTCTTACCCATCTGTAATTCACCAAAAAAGATGTCCTTTGGTATTCTACCATCATCCATCCTCCTAAGATGTCCTATCCATCTAAGTCTACGAAGACTGAGCATGGAATAAACTGTCACACAACCTGATCTTTCCAATACTTCAATATCTGTGATTTAGGTTTTTTTGCCATTGCTTTCTAAATAACTGGCAATATACTATTGTATGAAAATCAGCACAATGCCTGCTCCTTACAGTTGAGGTCAATGAAACAACACAATTCCCGCCTCGATAAGGGTTGGAACACACGACTACCAGGAGACCAGCAGGCATTCCAGTCTCTGTGTTACCGCGGTTTCCTGGTTATTGGTGAGGTTTGGATTATAATAATAATAATAATAATAATAATAATAATAATAATAATAATAACAATAATAATAATAATAATAATATGCACAATATATGGTTTTTACAAGTCCAAGGTCTTTCCCATCAATGTGTAGATCTGAAAGCATGTTTATCATGTCGACAAGCCTTACTTTATCGAAAGACTTTGTGTAGTCAATGACACAGAAATGTAGGTCTTTGTTTATTGCTATCTAACGTTCCATCAATATTGTCAGCAAATACACATCATTTATTGTACCATTGCTTTCTACAAACTCACATTGTTCTAGGGTTGTATTTTCTTCCAAACTCTATGCATGATCTTGCTAATTGTTCGATGTTGATCATATTCCAATGCTCCCGATTTCTTCAGGATTGCAATAAACATAGATTTACGTAAGTCAGGAAGTATATCTCCAGTATCATATATTGTGCTCAGCAGTTTGATGACCTGGTCTATTCCATATTCTCCTAAGGCATTGAACATTTCAGGTGTGATATTGTTCCTACCCAGGGTCTGTTTTTTGTGTGTGTCTGTTACAAACAACACCGTTGTTGTTGTTTGTCCATCAAGAATGATAATGACCATTCATTTCATCCAGTGGGGTTGAAAGTATGGAGCCGTGAGTTCTTAGATGGCTGATAAGGCCTATTTTGGCTCGAAATGTTCTTTGACAATGTGGACAAAAAATTCTTGACGTTTCTGGAGGAGGATCACCTGCAGTGGTCTTTCTGTCCAGCCTTTTCTTCACAGCTCTTCCAGTCCTGGTTGCTTCACAAATAACACCAGAAGTACCCAGAATGACACTGTTCAGATGTGCCGACTGTTACAAGTGCACGGACACCACTGGCTGTGTGCCACCCCATACATCCCTGAGTCAATAAAGTCACGGGTACCCGCCCGTGCCATGAATAGTGTTGGATATACGGCGCTTCTCTCATATTTTCAGAGCAATCGGCACTCGATAAATGATGTGGTAAACTCTCTCTCTCTCTCTCTCTCTCTCTCTCTCTCTCTCTCTTTCTCTCACGCTCTGTCTGTCTGTCTGTCTATCTCTCTCTCTCTCTGTCTGTCTGTCTGTCTGTCTGTCTGTCTGTCTCTCTCTCTCTCTCACGCTCTGTCTGTCTGTCTCTCTCTGTCTCTCTCTGTCTGTCTCTCTCTCCTCTCTCTCTCTCTCTGTCTGTCTCTCTGTGTCTGTCTGTCTGTCTGTCTGTCTGTCTCTCTCTTTCTCTCTCTCTCTCTCTCTCTCTCTCTCTTCTCTCTCTCTTTCTCTCTCATCCTATTCTCTCTCTCTCTATACCCTAAGACATCAGACAAAAGGATGGCTTCTCTCTCTCCCCTCCCCCCTCTCCCTCTTTCTATCTGTATGTGTGTGGGTGTGCGCGCTTGTATGTGTGTGTGTGTGTGTGTATGTGTGTGTGTGTGTGTGTCCACAGACAGTACCTCCCTTCTCCCCTACTACCACAATTTAAGTGCTGCCAGAACACCTGGCCAGCTTTGCATCTTCAAACGTCTCCCCAAGCCGCCAGACTCATCCGTCACCATTATAGTCCCATTTCGAGACATTGACTTTTGCTGAAATATTTGATTTTAATTACAGCTCTACCACATTTCCTACGAACCCACTCAATGCACAATGCCATGCGCGCTGACTAACGCACACTCACACGCACACATTCACGCACACGGAGTGAGTGAGTCATGACACTACACTGCTGCGGCTCAGGGCCTCGATTATTTAACTTGCTGACATTGAAGTGGCATGTCGGGAAGGAGATTCTCTTATCTCTGGGTGAAGTCAAGGCAAGTTAAACATGGATAGTCTGTGCCAGGGAAGAACTGACCAATGAAAGTCAGGAAATAACTGACCAATTAGAGTCAGTGAAAAACTTACCAATGAGAGGTAGAGAAGAAATGACCAAAGAGAGCCAGGGAATAACTGACCATTGAGAGTCAGGGAAGAACTGACTAGTGACAGTCAGGGAAGAACTGACCAATAAGAGCCCAGGAAAAACTGACCAATGAGAGCCAGGGAAGAACTGACCAATGGAAGCCTGGGAATAACTTACACACGGAAGTCACGGAATAATTGACCATTGCGATACAGCGAGGAACTGAAAACGAACGCCGGGGAAAAACTAACCAATGAAAGCCAAGAAACAACTAACAAATTAAATCCAGGAAAGAACTGACAATTTGAAGCCAATTATCACTATAAACTGACCAATAAGTGTCCAATGAAAGTTGACGAAGGCGCCAATGTCTCTCCACAGATCTCGCTCCTTTGTGTTCTGAATCAACTCTGTTGATGACATTCCTCGCCTCAGTCCATCCAGCATCATTTCTCTTGGTCTGCCTCTTCCTCTTTTCCCATTAAATCTTTGAATTGGATTAGAAATATTAATAGTTAGTTAGTTAGTTAGTTAGTTAGTTAGTTAGTTAGTTAGTTAGTTAGTCGAGGTTCCAATGTCACGGCAACGGGTCGTCCCCATTATGCTCCATACCTGTGCCAGTGAATATCACACAAAATGTTGCCCACTGTCCAATGTGAAAAGTGGAAAAGACAGGAGTCTCGGCAATTCAACAAGCCCGCACAGGTACACTGTGCATAATGCCGCCGCCAGAATGCCAACACAAAATTCATCCACGGAAACCACAGTTCATCGTCGATTGACTCGGCAGTTACCAGAAAGACCTCATTGACCCGGGTTTTCTCACATGGCTCGGTCTTTTACCGCAGGGCGACCCGCCGAAAGTGTCGCACAAAGCACGAACTCCGTAGCTCCAGCAACGACTGCCAGGAGTCTCCTGAAAAATGCACTCGTGAACCGAAAAGGCAAATCAGTCAATTCAGAAACAGCCGGTAGCCATTGTTCCGAACAAGCAGTTCACTGTAGAGAACAGATGTAAAAGCATTCCACGTGAATCTCATAGCTCTCAGTGTCGCCCACGCACTCACTCAGTAGCAGGGCGATGGAACCATGTACTACCAGTCCAACATGAGGAAAATGCGAATGCAAACCGTAACCACAAGCATAAACACGCCACAGGCCTTAACGGTTCAAAGCCTAACCGCCATGTTGGCGACCGGAAGTCAGAAATATTAATGAAACTATTGAGTGATATATACAACAGTGGATACATATCTAGCGTAACGCTAACATCTGTATCTATAGTTTTATCCTCAAGGCCAGAAGCAATTATTTTGTTGTTATTGTTGTTTTGCGCTCGCTTGTTCGCGTTGAACTCAAGTGTAGTCCACACACGTACTACATACTTCTTGTGCACTGAACTGATTTTTGTGTGTGGATTAACTTGATCTATTACCATTTCCCTCGTCATCAGACAAACACTCTTCGACTTCAGAGGTATTTGTAATTGACGTCTCCAAGTCAAGGACGAGAAGTCAATATTTTAGCTGACCTCTCACCAGAAGCAATAAGATGTGAAGATACGTGTACACCCTACCTCATACACCATGTCATCAAAAGTTTAATCAGAATTATAATTTTGGTTATGTGTTTTATAAGTTGCATAACACTAAACAAGCTGAACAGCGCATAAACGCCTTTAAATATAAATGTTATAGACGAGTTCTAAGAATATCTTGGGTCAAGAAAAGAACAAATGCATCCATACTTCAAGAGTTGAATATTGAGGAGGGTTGGCTATTAAAGACGATAAAACAAAGAAAATTGAAGTATTTTGGTCACTTTAAACGTCACGAAAGTTTGGAGAGAACAATAATGGAAGGGTATATGCCTGGGAAGAGAGGAAGAGGAAGGCCAAAGAGAAGATAGGCGCAGGATGTGGCGGATGATCTCCAGATGGGTGTATCAGACGCGGGACATCTTGCTTGTGATCGAGAGGTTTTCCGGAAGGTTGTTATGGGAGCGAGGTTCTGCAAAGGACATGCTACTGAATGAATGAATGAATGAAGTTGCATAACCTTTACATGACGTTGCAGTCAAACCAGCATTTTACTTGCGTTAAGATGTCTGACAAGTTTTACGTTCAGTAGTGTGCCATTGTAAGAACACAAGAAGGTATATCAGATATGTTCACAGTCAATACAGGAGTGAGACAGGGATGTGTGCTCTCTCCTCTGCTATTTAATGTCTACATGAACAAAATATCCAAAGAAGTAAGCCTTGATAAAACAGATTAAGATAATTTAGAACTCTTTAATCCAGATGAAACAACTGATTCACAGGAAATAGATGAACTTCTATTTGCAGACGATCAGTGCCTGTTTTACAACGATGAGGGCAGACTACACAATCATATTAATAATCTGAGTTCAACCTGCAGCAGATATAATATGAGTATAAACACAGCCAAAACCGAAGTAATGCAAGTTAGCAGATCGCCGGGTCCATTAAGTATACAGATAAATAGCACAACTCTGAGACAAGATAAGGAATTCAAATATCTTGGAAGTATGATCACAGAAGATGGCAGATTGGACAGAGAAATTGAAATCAGGTGTCAAAAACTAGTGCACTTACATATCAACTATCACCCTTACTGAAACATCCAAACATACCCATGTCCGCAAAACGACAGATAATAAACAGCGTATTCACACCAACCCTATGCTACCAATCTCAAACTTGGACTTTACCAAAATCAAATTCTCGCAAATTCAACATCTGTGAGATGCGATGCCTGAGGAGAGCTGCCAACTTAACAATCCGAGACCGAGTAAAAAATGCTGTTATCAGACAAATTGTGGGATCAAATCTCTGTGCCACATTTATTGAAAGACAGAAGATCAAGTGGTGTGGCCATGTCGTTAGAATGCAACGCCAACAGCTACCATCCGTGTCCTTACATCAAACATCATCTGCGACGAGACCACGAGGACGTCCAAGAAGAAAATGGATTGACGAAATCAAAGACATTGTACAACCACACGGAATGACACTATCCAGTGCCGTCAATCGGGCGCTGGAGCGCAAATTATTCCTTCCCACGACGCTTGACGGCAGAAGTGGAAGATGATGATGATAAGTGTGCCATTGCTTTCTGAACGACCGGCTCCCATACCAACACTTTAAAATCAGCGAGACACTGTCTGCTGCCAAATCGGTCATCACTGTGTTTCGAACTCGGGTAAGCGGCATTACTAATCGCGTCCGCAATGCCATCGCCACGGATATCAGGGAATTATAATAACAAAATGGGAAAAAATTAGAATTGGCGAAGAATAGTGCAGATCTTGTTCCAGACATATTTGTGTTACCTTTCCTGTGAAGTAAATTAGACAGGCCGAGTGAGGGATCATGCTGCATGGACAGCAGACGGTCTCTAACCTCAGCCCAGGCTTTGTGCTATGGAGACGTACAACTCCATTGAATAAACTATCGTATGTCAAGACGGCAAGGTGCTAGTCAGTCATAGATTATACCAAGGCATTTGAGCAGGTGACTCACGATGAACTGATGAAAATGTTGCAAGACATTAAAACTAATATGAACAATCTAGACCAATAGAAAAATGCTTACCGGAGACAAGGAACAAATAATAACATGAGAAATAAAGATGGCAGCTATGAAGACAGAAAGCAAGAAGTATGATAAGTATGCTATTTGCCGCCAGACATCTCTCTCTCTCTCTCTCTCTCTCTCTCTCTCTCTCTCTCTCTCTCTCTCTCTCTCTCTCTCTCTCTCTCTCACTCTCTCTCTCTCTCTCTCTCTCTCTCTCTTCTTTCTTTCTTTCTTTCTCTGTCTCTCATTCCACCCCCCCCCCCTCTCGCACACTCAATCTCGCGCGCTCTCTCTGTGTCTGTATATATATATATATATATATATATATATATATATATATATATATATATATATATATGTGTGTGTGTGTGTGCGTGTATGTGTGTGTGTGTGTGTGCGTATATGTGTGTATTTGTGTGCGTGTGGGGTTAAGACCACGGATGGAGTTATACCTCTCCATGGCACAAAGCCTGCTCTTGCTTGTAGAGACCATGCGGTGCCCATGCAGCATAATCCCTCTCTCGGCCTGGCTAGTTTACTTCGGAGGACAGGTCACACCAATACGTCTGGAATAAGACAAGCAGCAGGCGCTGCCGGATCAGCAAAGCAATGCTCTAACTACCCACCTGTCGGAACTTCGATCCTAGACCAGTTGCCGATCAAGGCTAAGGGACTTGTCTGCTATGCTACGATATTTATTCTTTAGGTTGCATTTCCTTGCATTGGGGTATGGCCTGTCCCATTCCAATTTGAACTCCTCAGTCCGAAGTCGTTGGCACCTAGTGGATGTCGGGTTTGATGAGTGACGGTAGAGGAGGCAGGGATAGACCAAGCAATATGATACTGGTTGTACTGCAGTTGTGACATGAAGGAAGTGACATGAAGGAAGTGACATGAAGGAATATCATTCGACTCTATATAACGCCTCGAACGTCTCGAAACAAGATATGAACGTACAGCAGGAGAAAGACACATGGAGTCATGACCCGGGTGGATCCTCTCACAGAGAGTGTCAGGAAGTTGAACGGCCGAAACATCCCGGGAAGGGGGTCACCTTCTGGCGATCATAAGCCTCATGTCGTGCTTGCTCATCGGCGGAGTTTTATCACATCATGGATAAATTTGATCGGGAACATCAGAAATCGAAATCTGTCGACCTGAATGAAGTATGAACCTCTACTTCAGGTGGCATGGCACATGACGATAATGTGCCGTTTCAAGTTATTTATAATTTAAGTACAGCTAATATTTGTCTCCTTTGCTATGACTGGATTACTATTTGAAGAGACCAACTAGTTGCCACTGAATCTGTCAGTAGTTTATGTTACCTAGTGGAGTCTTCAATTATTTATTCCCTAGATCTGTATGAGAAGCCAAAAGTGAAACATGAGCTGGAGAGAACGGCTTGCATTTTTGGCACTAAACACCAAACTGGCATATCGTTTGCGGTCTTCAAAACACGACGAAGAGAGACACGAGTTTGCCAAGTACCCGTCAGAGGTCAGTGATGGATATATTTGTCATATGAATGTTAATTATCAATATCATAGCCATTTGTTTACTGTGTGTAGTCAGCCAAATGTTAATTATCGATATCAGTCATTTGTTTACTGTGTGTTATCAGCCAAGTGTTAATTATCAATATTAACAGCCATTTGTTTACTGTGTGATGTCAGTGGTTGTGTACAGTACAGTAAATGTTATCATCCGTTTATGAACAAGCAATGTTATTATCTGTTTATGAACAGGAAATGTTATCATCTGTTTATGAACAGGAAATGTTACAATCTGTTTATGTACAGGAAATGATATCAGCCGTTTATGTACAGTACATGTTATCAGCTGTTTGTGTTTTACTGAAAATGTCGGGACACAGAGGTGTTTCCAAGGCACCAGGGCCGGGTTCTATACTGGCCAAGACCTATTGACGCGTCCTCGTCGAGCGTCCTGGGCAACAGGTCCCTTCGGGGTCCTGGCTAAAGTCAGTAGGATCGTTGATTCCTCCGAAGTCGGAGAGTGTCTGCCTGTACGGCGAGGAACCACCAGTCTGCACACCAATAAGCCAGACATGGGACAACCGATACTCACGCAAACCGCAGGTCCTGTATGACATCACACTGATGTTGGACAACAGGATGCCTTCATACGACATACAGGACTTCGCGTTGGAGCTCAAGCCAACGAACACAAGCAAACAAGCAAGTAAGCAAGCCAAAATGTCAACAGCCGTGTTTTTAATGCAAACGTCTTAGGCATCTATTTAATGTAAATCTTATCAGTTTGTTTTCCGTTGACGATAGCAACCGCCTGTGTCTTGTAAATGTTGTCGCTGTTATATTACTGTAAATGTTATCAGCCTTTTGTGTACAATGAAAGCCAACAGACTTGTTTACTTTAAATGTTATCAGCTATCTGTTATTTGAATATTAGTATAGATAGGTAGATAGATAGATAGATAGATAGAGAGAGAGAGAGAGAGAGAGAGAGAGAGAGAGAGAGACGGATAAAAAACAGAGATAGATAGACAGAGAGACAGATAGACAGAGAGGCAGCGAGAGACAGAGATACAGAGGGAGGCAGACAAAAGAGACAGAGAGACAGAGAGACAGACACACACACACACACACACACACACACACACACACACACACCCACAGAGTATGGCTCACAAGAGACACTTTTTGAGACAGACAGTGGGTGACCAGTGAAGACCTCACTATTCTGTCTGTGACCCCTGTCGGAATAGAGCACTGTAGAAGTAAATAGAAGCAGCCGACTCATCTCATCTCATCTCATCTCATCTAATCTCATCTCATCTTGTTCGTTACTCTTGTACCGTGTGGTGTCGAGGTGAAGCATAAACAGCGGAAGAGCGCCAGTTTATTTACTTCTGTATATTCCCACGGACTCAGTTATGTCTTGTATTCATCATTTACATAGTCGGCATCTTCTGTTAGCAACCGACTGTATAAGCGAAATATCATTGGGCGTGTTTCTATTGTCAGTGTAATTACCCAACTTACAAGCTGTCTGTGTTATGTTATTTTCACGCTGTACTGCAGACAATGGTTTGGCCACCTCACAAGAATGCCCTGGCACCATCTGCCACAAAGAGCCACGTTGAAGAAATGTAATGGATACAACAGGGCAAGGGGAAGGCCACGTCAAAGATGGAATATGGTATCAAGAGCAGTCTTAGAGAAATGAATGTCAACTTACAAGGTTCATTAGAAAGAGCGCACAAAATATCTTTACATATCCTCCCCCTCCCCTCCCCCCACCAAAAAAAGTCACTGAGATAAATGGAGGAAGAGAAGAAAAAGAAGAAGAAGAAGAACTACACGTAAACGATGTTGTACGCCAATATACCAGTTGTAGGTCGGCATGGCCGAATTGATAAGAATGCGTGTTCTGAAATATCCGGTGTGCTGATGCCGAAGTAAAGGGTTCAACACCTACACCGGACTGTTGGACTAACATGTTGACTTCTCGTCCTTGACTTGCGGATGTAAATTACAAGTACCTCTGAAGTCGGAGTGGGTTCGCTTGATGGCGAGGGACACTGTTAATAGGGAAAGCTAATCCACACACAACATTAAGTCCAGCAGTACTAGAAGTAGTATGGGTGGTCTACGCTTGGGTTCAAAGCGAGTGAGCGCCAATACACACACACACACACACACACACACACACACACACACACACACACACACACTCACACACACTCACACATACACACGAGGGCGAGTCAATAAGTAAGTCACACAGTTCTGTGGCATGGCAGGTAAATGTAGTTGGTGTTTTCTACAGGTGTCATTAGGTGACAGCAACATCGAATTTTATATTCCCGCTCGTCAGGTGGCAATAGGTGTCTCATAGGCATGCGCAACGCTTAGACAAAATGGTGACTGTACTTACGGAGTGTACAACCAAAGAGCAACGTGCTGTTGTGCGTTTTTTTTGTGGGCAAAAGGACTGCCGACAAAGGACATTCATAAAAAAATACTTCCTGTTTATGGTGACAAATGTTTGTCCCGTAAAGCGGTGCATAGCTGGGTAGATCAATTTTCTCAAGGACGCGAATGACGCCGAAGTTGAATGTGAAGTGAAAACGTGGTTTAGAAAACAAAGCAGGCAGTGCTTTGCAGCCGGTTTGGGAGGACTGATAAAATGATGGGATAAGTGCATCAATGTTGGTGGAAATTATGTTGAGAAATAAAGGGACAATGTATGTATAAAAATAAACTGGTTTCAAGTTGTTATCATATTTAGTTATTCTTCTACAGCCATTTGTGACTTACTTATTGACTCCCCCCCCCCACACACACACACAAACCAGTTCCTTTGACTAACACACACACCTGTATTCGACAGATAAACTAGAGATCTAAAGGTAGTCAGAATGCATCGATTGATGTGTCAGCAAATACAGCAGACGAGAGAGATTTTCCAGTAGTTTAACAAAGGCTGAAAGAACAGAAAAAATAGTTTTAAAGGAGCGAAATGAGAACCAAAAATGTAAGAAACTAAAGAAGTTGCTAGGAAGACAATAAAAATACACAGAGGAAGGGCAAAGTATGAATCGATTAATATCTCAAATGGAAAAGAGAATATCAGAGGAAATTACAAAAGAAACAAAAACGGTTTAAAATTGTAAAGCAGATTATTGGACATGAAGATCACAATGGTGGTGAAAAACAGACGAGAATACATTCTGAATGATCCAGAACATGAGGGAGCAAGAGAAGAGCAGATCAGAAGCCAGTAAGCCGTTGAAATTCATCATCATCAATCAGGTTAATAAATTGAAATGCTGGTGTGAAGTCGTCAGATGACGAAATTTGATTTTTCCCTGTATTCAACAATGTCTTCACTGTGCCAAAATGTGATCCACCGTGCTCTCGTTTCTTGGATGTGCCTTAACTGTGAACTAGTGTGACCCACAGGGCTCTCGTTTCTTGGATGTGCCTTAACTGTGAACTAGTGTGACCCACAGGGCTCTCGTTTCTGTGACATCTCTACACTGTGACCAAGTGTGAACCCCCCCCCCCCCCCAATGCTCTTCTTTCTGTGACATCTCTACACTGTGACCAAGTGTGACCCACAGGGCTCTCGTTTCTTGGGCGTGTCTTAAATGTGAACTAGTGTGACCCACAGGGCTCTCGTTTCTTGGGCGTGTCTTAAATGTGAACTAGTGTGACCCACATGGCTCTCGTTTCTGTGACATCTCTACACTGTGACCAAGTGTGACCCACAGGGCTCTCGTTTCTGTGACATCTCTTCACTGTGACCAAGTGTGACCCACAATACTCTAGCATTCCTGTTTGATGTAACTGTTTCTTGCACATAGCTTTGTTTCCATCTAAATTATTTTCTTCGGCATTATCTGTAGAAGCAGAAACCAAGCTGCCTACTTCTGTTGCGGAGACGTATCAAGGTCTGGGTCATAATACCAGAGAAGAATCTGGTCTTCTGCAGGGTAATAATAACATTGTATCGGAAATGCACAGACTGACCGGCAGGCTGCACCGAATGGGAGGTGCAACAATTGACTGACGACAATTTTCGACCACGCGATGTAATCATCTACATGGATAGCTCTGAGCTAAGAGTTGAAAGAAGTACCTAGTGGTTCGCTGAGAAGGTTTCCGGACAATGTTTGGTGCAGGAGAGCCTGACATACGATACCTCAACATCTAGTCTGAGAACATAGGTGGAGGCAGTCACTGCGGCGATGCTCTGGCTGGAGGACAAACAGTACACGCATGTCTTGATTGAAACGGCCTCATAAAGTATCATAAGAAAGGTGAAGACAGGCATGCTTCAGGCAGAGTGACAGACTTCCATTCAACTATCAGAAATATAGAGTTTCTGTTGGAGACATGCTGATGTGGTGGGAAACGAGCAGGCGGACGGATTGGCTGGGTTTGAACCCCTTGCTAACTATCCCAGCTGCACATCTAACACGCCCACGCAATCAACATGTAGCACTAGACTGTGTGAACCAAGCATTTCTTTGGAATGTTTCAAAGAACAAATGGTTTCCAATGATATCACACAATCCTTTAATAGCTTGGGTAGTGAGACTGGATACCTAACCTGCTTGGATGAGGGCGAAAAACAAGAGGTCTAGTCTGCAAGTTGTTGTTTTTGTTGTTGTTGTTGTTGTTGCTGTTGTTTTTTAAAATGTTGCATATCCCTTACAGGACGTTGCAGTCAACACTAGTATTTTTCAGCTGCTGTTGATGTACTAGGCAAGATTACGCGCAGTAGTTTGCCACTGCTTTCTGAGCGACCGGCTCACATACCCCTAAGTTACCGACGCGGCGAGAACCGCTACCAATTCTTGCGTCACTCACGAGAGTATACGGGATTACGGAGAAAGACGCTAACGCCTAGGCCAGGGAGACAAGTTGTGCATGTTCAAAATCCAATGGCAATTGACACATGCAGAGAGTAGGCCGTGAGGCCACAACAAATTGATAAGAAAGAAAAGCCTAGCCACGGGTTGACAGAGTCCATGACCCTGGATAGACTCTGTCTAGACGAGGTCGACCTGACACCCATGCAGGCCACAGGTGGAGACATTGACCTGTGGGGTCATGGCTGGATGCCAGGCACTCCCCTAGGTCGACCTGACACCGATGCAGGCCCAAGGTGGAGACAATGACCTGTGAAGTCATTGCTGGGTGCCAGGCACCCCCCTAGATTGAGGAGAGAAGAAGTATCATCTATTTCCGCGAGCAGAAATTATGGGAGGAGTACGTCTGCCCCTGGCACGTGCATGACGGTAGCAGATCTGCCTCTGGCACGTGCATGAGAGTAGTAAGTCTGCCTCTGGCACGTGCATACTGTGTTCTGATGATAGTAGATACCCGTCAACCATCACAAAATTGGCTCTAATAGACGCCTGGCGCTGGAAAAATAGAGGGGGGGGGGTGGTATCTGAGCACCAATGGACATGTCCGGAGTGCAAGTATGATAACCCATCAGATAACTAACTAGTTCTAAAAATAAGAAAAACAGATTTTGGTGTACTTCTCATCCCCTGATCCCGAGGTAGTGGATCGGGCGTCTGGTCTGCTCAGATAGATCGAAACACCCAGACAACTCGTGTGCACCATGCATACATTAAAATTCCCGCGACAATGAGACATCGAACAGAAGAAAAGAGGAGGCGGGCTTATTCAAACCAAGCTACGGTCTTTGTGACTGTAAATACTGAAATATAAACAATATATGTAGCACCATTTATTGCCTGGCAAATCTCGCTGCTTCTCGTCAGGTCCAGACTGCAGAGTGATATATCACATGAAGTGAATACAAGTGTAATACTTTAGCTGAAGACATTGAAACACATCGTCACGGGTGTTGTTAGCATGTGGAACATCTGTTATCCCCACAGTAATTTCAAATTTAACACTCCCGCAACATATTATTCGTCGTTTCTATGTTTAGAGGCAACATCCCTCCTTGTAATCAATATTTCAAAATTAGAAGAAACCTACCCACTAATGAATATTGATAGATTTCTGATGACTCAAGTTTTGTTGTTGTTGTGGTTGTTGTGGTTGTTGTGGTTGTTGTTGTTGTTGTTGTTGTTGTTGTTGTTTATATTAAATTACATGAAAACGTGTATTTCAGGATCATGATTACGAATCTCACCCCATGAAAAATGGAATATTCTCGCACTTATCGGCAACGGCAGACGAAACAACAGGAGAGCATTTTGGGAAGATGGCCGGGGAGAATGGCTGGAGCTACTTCCAGGACGACGTGGCTGTTGAGGAGGCGGAGGTTGACGGCGACCCACGTGACAAGATTACAGAGTGGCAGGCAGGCTGGAACGTCACAAATGCTATTCAGGTAAATGTGTGTCTTCAGTGGGACTCAACCACGTGGGCTGCATAGATCTGGTCAAGTAGGTGGGTGGGTGAGTGAGTGAGTGAATGAGTGAGTGAGTGAATGAGTTATTGGTTGAGTGAGTGACTGAGTGAGTGGTTGAGTGAGTGACTGAGTCAGTGGGTGGTTGAGTGAAGGAGTGAGTAAGTGAATGAGTGAGTAAATAAGTGAGTGAGTGAGTGAGTAAATAATTGAGTGAGTGAGTGCTCCTTGAAAATCTGCAGAGAGGCATGGCGATCCTTGAAACATGCTGCAGGCTGGGAACCCAACCTGTGTATTGTCGAAACATAGAGAGGTGCTTTAAGGTCACGGCCAGAGTGAACACTGATATTGACGTGTGGATTAGCTTTCCCTATTACCAGTGTCCCTCGCCATCAGGTAAACCTACTCCGACTTCTGAGGTACTTGTAATTTGTGTCCCCAAGTCAAGAATGAGAAGTCAATATTTCAGTCCAACTGACCGGAACATGGATGTCTAGTCGACCATGCCTTGACGTACACTGTTCCTTCAGTGAATCATTGCTGTCATTTGGAAGCATCAGGTTAGCATGCTGATCCAGTGTTTCACTCGTGTGAAGAAGATGAAAGACACGACGAGCGTCTCGTGCGGTGAACACTTCTCTTTGGAGGTTTGAAATATTAACTCTTGCATGGCACACAGAACCAGCTGTACCGCATGGCAGTGGATCATGGACAATTAGTAAACACGCGAAACAATTCCTTGAGGCCTCAGAGATGTGCTTTTATACACGAATGCAGACACTTACTTGGACAGCCGATATGGGTAATCTAAATGTAAAAGAAGCTGAGACACAAAGACAGTTTCACAACTTATCATAAATGTCAGATATTGTTGTGGCCACATTATGGAAAGCGACTAACTGTAAATTGTTGTGATAACTGAAGAGATCTGTGGAAACAGAGACCAAGGAAAACAGTGAGAGGAGATTCTCGACAGTCTTTTGTCATGACATGGTGAGGTGTCTGCGCAGGAACTAATAAATACTGATGGAGATCGCAAGATGTGGAGCTAAACTGTGGAGTTAAGTTTTGGAATTCAGTTGTGGAGTTAGTTGTAGAGTTGAGCCGTGGTGCTTGGTTGTGGAGGTCAGTTGTGGGGGTCAGTTGTGGGGTAAGTTGTGCTATTTAGTTGTAGAGTTAAGTTGTGGAGTTAAGCTGTGGTATTTAGTTATGGAGTTCAATTGTGGGGTTATGTTGTGGTGTTTAGTTGTTGAGTTAAGTTGTGGAGTTAAGATGTGGAGTTAAGTTGTGGAGTTAAGTTATGGTGTTTAGTTGTGGAGTTAAATTGTGAAGTTATGTTGTGGAGTTAGGTTGTGGAATTAAGTTGTGGAGGTAAGTTGTGGAATTTAGTTGTGGTGTTAAGTTGTGGAGTTAAGTTGTGGAGTTAAGTTTTTGAGTTAAGTTGTGGAGTTAAGTTGTAGAGTTAGGTCGTGGAATTAAGTTGTGGAATTAAGTTGTGGAGTTAAGTTATGGAGTTAAGTTGTGGAGTTATCTTGTGGAGTTAAGCTGTGGTTTTAAGTTGTAGCGTTTAGTTCAATGGTTCTTTTGTGGAGTTCAGTTGTGGAGTTAAATTGTGGTGTTAAGTTGTGGAGTTAAGTTGTGGAATTAGTTGTGGAATTAAGTTATGGAGTTGTTGTTGAGTTAAGTTGTGGAGTTATGTTATGGAGTTTAGTTGTGGAGTTATGTTGTGGAGTTAAGTTGTGGTGTTAAGTTGTAGTGTTTAGTTCAATGGTTCATTTGTGGAGTTAAGTAGTAGAGTTAAGTTGTGAAGTTAAGCTGTGGTATTTAATTGTGGAGTTCAGTTTTGGGGTTAAGTTGTGGCGTTTAGTTGTGGAGTTAAGTTGTGGAGTTAAATTGTGGAGTTAAGCTGTGGAATTAAATTGTGGAGTTAAGTTGTGGAGTTATGTTGTGGAGTTAAGTTGTGGAGTTATGTTATGGGGTTTAGTTGCAGAGTTAAGTAGTAGAGTTAAGTTGTGGAGTTAAGGTGTAGTGTTTAGTTTACTGGTTCATTTGGGGAGTTAAGTTGTGGAGTTAAGTTGTGGAGTTAAGTTGTGGAGTTAAGTTGTGGAGGTAAGTTGTGGAATTAAGTTGCAGAGTTAAGTTGTGGAGGTAAGTTGTAGAGTTAAGTTGCGGAGTTAAGTTGTGGAGGTAAGTTGTGGTATTAATTTGTGGAGTTATCTTGTGGAGTTAAGTTGTGGAGTTAAGTTGTGGAGTTAAGTTGTGGTATTAAGTTGTGGTATTAATTTGTGGAGTTATGTTGCGGAGTTAAGTTATGGAGTTAAGCTGTGGAGTTAAGTTGTAGAGTTAAGTTGTGATGGTAAGTTGTGGAGTTAAGTTATGGAGTTAGGTTGTGGTATTAAGTTGTGGAATTAAGTTGTGGAATTAAGTTTTGGAGTTATGTTGTAGTATTAAGTTGTGGAGTTACTTGTGGAATTAAGTTGTGGAGTTAAGTTGTGGAGTTAGGTTTTGGAATTAAGTTGTGGTATTAAGTTGTGGAATTAAGTTTTGGAGTTAAGTAGTAGAGTTAAGTTGTGGAGTTAAGTTGTGGAGTTAAGGTGTGCAGTTAAGTTGTGCAGTTATGTTGTGGAGTTAAGTTGTGGTGTTAAGTTGTAGTATTTAGTTCACTGGTTCATTTGTGGATTTAAGTTGTAGAGTTAAGTTGTGGATTTAAATTGTGGAGTTAAGTTGTGGAGGTAAGTTGTGGAATTAAGTTGCGGAGTTAAGTTGTGGAGTTAAGTTGTGGAGTTAAATTGTAGAGTTAAGTAGTAGAGTTAAGTTGTGGAGTTAAGTTGTGGAGTTAAGTTGTTGAGTTAACTGATTAAGTTCCATGAAATGATTAATCGTCTTAAGCGACTTCCCGTATCTCCCATAGGCGTACATTTCGCCGAAATGTTGTCATTGTGTTATAATACAACATGCCTGCTACCATATTAACAACTGTCAAGTCACATCCCTCCTTTTGACACATCCCTCCTTTCATTCCTACTTCTCATTTCCCACCATCCATTTTTATGTGGATCAAACCTACTCTTTGCTTGGCACTGAATCTGTCAAGTTGTGGAATTACGCCGTGGTGTTAAGAAAGCATGATCACCAACGCCAAGTGGCCAGGTTCTTGATGCCGAGTGTGTCCTCTGATATGCATTTCCGTCTGTTACTTTTATGAAAGCCGATCAATACCTGTGAACTTGTTTCTCATATTGTTTCATCTGCAATGTGGTTTTCATTTCAAACGATCGTTAAAACCTTGTCCGTTTTTAAAATAATCGCCCAGTGAAGATTCTCAGCAGCATCAGAAGCGATTGCCGGAGCAATAGATTCGTACAAAACCTCCAGAGTTCATCCGGTCTCCGTAATTACAGCCACTCGTATCGATCGGCTTCTCTATTCGGGATTTAGCGACTAAGCACGGCATGAAAATCGAATACCAATCACACATTCTGTTGATTGGGTTCCCAGATCCCACGTGGGATCGTATGCCACCCTTTGAGACCTCTTGGAGCCCCAGCTGTTCTCAGTCACTGAATGCATCCACCGTAGTCAATGCCTGGAGATCTGGCATTCCGGTATTTAATGCCTGTTTTGGGATTTTCACAGTAAAAGGGGATTTTTAAATCCGCATAAAGAGGGGGGTTTCATATCTTTATTAATTTCCGAATCTTGTTGTTGCAGCTCTTACGGTTTCTAATGTTGTCGTTGTTACTGTTTCTGTTGTTACTGTTTCTGATGTTGTTGTTACTGTTTCTGATGTTGTTGTTAAATATCCAGTGCCGCTTAAGCTTCCGCCTTTTACTTACATCTTATAGGTGACAGTGGGCGGAAGGGACATTGATAACCGGTAATGGTCATAGCCTTTCTCCCTGGCGAAGGCGTTAAGGACACTGTTCGTAATCCCGTATACCCAGGTACGAAACACAGCTGCGCGAGATTCGGCAGCAGATCGCATCGCGTTTGTTTCTTACGGAAAGATATGTGAGCCGGTCGTTCAGAAAGCAATGACAAGCAACTGAACGTAAAACTTGCCATGACAACAACAGTAGCTGAAAAATGCTGGTTCTGCAATGTCCTGTAAATAGGATAATGAAACCAAAAAAAACACACACACACATAGCGACTAGCTATTGTCATAAACTGTTTGTTTCGTTCTCCATCTGGTTATACATTTTAAATATTTTACGTGTTAATCAACGGCATCAAGTGCCATGCCGGTAAGTGTGGGAGATCATGTTTAGCCGTCACACGCCACCATCTGTCTTGGATCATGTTTAGCCGTCACACACCACCATCTGTCTTGGATCATGTTTAGCCGTCACACACCACCATCTGTCTTGGATCATGTTTAGCCGTCACACACCACCATCTGTCTTGGATCATGTTTAGCCGTCACACACCACCATCTGTCTTGGATCATGTTTAGCCGTCACACACCACCATCTGTCTTGGATCATGTTTAGCCGTCACACACCACCATCTGTCTTGGATCATGTTTAGCCGTCACACACCACCATCTGTCTTAGATCATGTTTAGCCGTCACACACCACCATCTGTCTTGGATCATGTTTAGCCGTCACACACCACCATCTGTCTTAGATCAGGTTTGTGATCTTGTCGCCATTACGTCATGTGACCCAGCCATCCGGGTATGTATGTCTTTGCCTTCCCCTTGCTCTGTTCCCACCCAGTTTTTCCAGTGTCAGCACGTGACTTTCTCTAACGGTCGAGGCTGCTCCTATAGAACTTCATTTACGTCATATATTTGAAATTTTAATAAGAATTCAAAAAGCAAGAAGAAAGTTTATAGCCCAAGGAAATTCGTTCAAGTGGACAGAAATTAAACTTCGCACCAAACTTAGAATATCTGACGTCATTGATAAATGAGTACTTGTATACGAACCAAACCACGAATAACAACTAAAAGCATAAATAATAAACTACCTACATTCACTAACTGGGACACAATCACCAGTCTAGAGCTCGTGGAGAGAACTGGACAGGTTCCAGTGAACCGAGCAGTGAGGACAAGACGTTGGCGCTGGGCAGGAAACACTGAGATGACCTGAGGATAATATAACTATAGAGGACAGGAAACACTGAGATGACCTGAGGATAATATAACTATAGAGGACAGGAAACACTGAGATGACCTGAGGATAATATAACTATAGAGGACAGGAAACACTGAGATGACCTGAGGATAATATAACTATAGAGGACAAGACTGGCGCTGGACAGGAAACACTGAGATGACCTGAGGATAATATAACTATAGAGGACAGGAAACACTGAGATGACCTGAGGATAATATAACTATAGAGGACAGGAAACACTGAGATGACCTGAGGATAATATAACTATAGAGGACAACACTCTGGCGCTGGACAGGAAACACTGAGATGACCTGAGGATAATATAACTATAGAGGACAAAACTGGCGCTGGACAGGAAACACTGAGATGACCTGAGGATAATATAACTATAGAGGACAGGAAACACTGATATGACCTGAGGATAATATAACTATAGAGGACAAGACTGGCCCTGGACAGGAAACACTAAGATGACATGAGGATAATATAACAATAGTCTGTCCGGAAATTAATGCCGTCATTCACGATCAATTATTTTGAAAACTGTCTGTTGCATCATTATGAAATTTTTCCAGCCGTCTTATATTTACCCCCACCCAAGGAATATGTCTTTGAAAGGTCCAAAAACAACTTAAATCATTGAAAGCGGCGACATTCCTTTGATCTTTTGCTGAAAAACTAGTGATTTCTCGCTAACGAAGTTATTTTTACGGTAATGTGAGACAATTCAATTCTGTTGACACAAAAAGGCGTATCCGGATTCGTATGAGAGTGGGTGCAATGAAAGAATTAGCTTAAAATCGACAGGGTCGGCTGCATTGCACCGGGTATTTATCCCATATGACTCAGTTTCTTTCCGCAGCGCGGAAAGCGTCGCACAAAGCACGAACTCCGTAGCTCCAGCGACGACCCTCGGGAGTCACCGAAAAAATGCACTCGTGAAATGAAGGACCCGGCCCGGAATCGAACATACAACCTTCGGAGCCCGAGTCAGACGGCTTGACCACTTCACCACGGAGAATCCCGAGAGGGATGCAATGTGTAATATTAGTAAAGACAGAGAATTTACAGAGGCACGGGGTAAATAATTTGTAAATTAACAGGAAAGTAGAAGGAATATATTTCTTACCTTATTTTTCATTGCCTTCTTGTTTCTTCAGCTGATGCTGATGCTGTAATGTTTAGGGCCTGCAATTCGTCTGAATAGTTGGAGCAAACTATCCCAGTAAGTGTGTACGTAGATTAAGGTCTGGATCTGCTCATACCTTAATCTGTGTCGGACGATTCCAGTAGGTTGATGATTGCTCTCGGTTGCATAAAATTCAATCCATCCTTTCTGCAATATACCTCTTCCTCTTTCAACACATGGTCCTGACGTTTTTTCCAGTAACTTTTATCAATATTTAATAGCGCGGACAGACAGACAGACAGAAAGGTAGGTAGGTAGGTAGGTAGGTAGGCAGAAAGGTAGGTGGGTGGGTGGGTGGGTGGATGGCTGGATGGCTGGCTGACTTGGTGGGTGGGTGGGTCGGTCTGTGGGTCGGTCGATCGGTCGGTCGGTCGGCCGGCAGGCAGGCAGGCAGGCAGGCAGGCAGGCAGGCAGGCAGGTAGGTAGATTAGATAGATAGATAGATAGATAGATAGATAGATAGATAGATAGATAGATAGATAGATAGCCAGATAGATAGATAGCCAGATAGATAGATAGATAGATAGAAAGATAGATAGATAGATAGATAGATAGATAGATAGATAGATAGATAGATAGATAGATAGATAGATAGATAGAACGAACGAACAGACTTTATTTTCAAAGGGTAACAAATTGGGCACGCAGGCCCGTCTTACATTCGGCCCTTCCAATCACTCATCTTTCTTTCATCAACAGTGCATAGGAAAAAAACATTGTCACATGAATTTTGTAAACATAAACAATGCATATTACTATGTTATGAGACACATCCACCACCAACCCACACATCCCCCATTCACTCCAACTCCCCCACCCAACCACACACACATACAATACATTCTCCAACCCATCCACCACATCCCTACACCTACACATCTCCCCACCCACACACACCTCTCACCCACCACACATCCCATCCACCCACACCCCAAGCACACATACATTCAATAACCCACACATCCCCCACCTACACACATCTCCCCACCCACTCACATATCCTCTACCCGTCCCATTTCCCACCAACAATCACTCACCCAATATCCTCCTCCACCCACACACCTCCAACCACCCAACCAAACACACATTCCTCAGCCACACACACATCTCCCCGTCAACTCACATATTCCGCACCTACCCACACACAAATTCCGCACTCACCCACATAATTTCCCATCTCCCCCAGCCCACTCACAGATCCCGAGCCCACACCTACAAACATCCCCCACCATCTCCTAACCTGCACACACTCACCCACCCACATATCCTCTACCCACCCACACATCCTCTACCCACCCATCCCCCAACCAAACATCCCTTAACCACACACCCTAACTCATATACAATCACCCACTCACACATCCTCTACCCAACCACACATCCTCCACCCAACCACACATCCTCCATCCACCCATTCCCCCAGCCACACATCCCTTAACCACACACCCCTACCCATATACACACACATCCCCACCAACGCACAATCTCCCCACCCATACAAACATCCCTCACACACATCCCCACCCACCAACACATTCCCCATTCACAAACACACACCTCCCATCCACGCACACACAGCCCATACATTCATCCCCTCACACATCCCTAGACACCCGTACTTATCCCTCAACCACTAACACCCACACATCCCTTACCCACTCATCAACACATACATCTCATATGTACCCACCCACACTCACACATCTCAACCACCCATCTAAGCACACATCCCCCACCCTCACACACATCCTTCACCCACCCACAAGCCCAACCACACCTTCACCCACCCACACAAACATCATTTATCCACACCCAGCTCCCCTCCCACACAATACCATACCCCAAAGACACATCCCTCACCCACACACACATCTATCCACACATCTCCTACCCATCCACACATCTCCCAACTACAATCACCCTCACTACCCACACATACATCCTCTATCCAGCCACACACACACAACCACCCAGCCAGACATATCCCCCACCCACACACACATCTCCAAATCCATCACCCACACCCATCACGCACCCCTCCCCCAACCCACACACATCCCCCACACACATTCACCCACACATCTCTCACCCACACACACTCCCGACCCATCCACCCAAACATCCCACACCCATACACATCCCTCACCCACACACATATCCCCAAACCCACAACCACCCCCACCTGCACACATCTCCCACCCACCACATATCCCCACACCCACATCTCCCCACCCACACATATACCCCCACCCATCCCATAACCCACCATCAATCATCCACCAACATATCCTCCTCCACCCACTCACCCACAACCACCTAGACAAACACACATCCCCACCCACAAACACATCTTCCCATACACCCATATATCTCGCACGCACCCACACACAAATCACCCACCCACCCACACACAAATCCCCCACCCACCCACACAAATCCACCCCGCCCACCCACACATCCTGAGCCCACCCACACACATCACGAATCCACCCGCACACACACATCTCCCGATCCCCCAACCTACTATTATGATCAAACTCCCACACTTTACACACACATACAGTGACGATTGTCGTGAGCATTGTCGCAATAGATAGATAGATAGATAGATAGATAGATAGATAGATAGATAGATAGATAGATAGATAGATAGATAGATAGATAGATAGATAGATAGATAGATAGATAGATAGATAGATAGATAGATAGATAGATAGATAGATAGATAGATAGATAGATAGATAGATAGATAGATAGATAGATAGATAGATAGATAGATAGATAGATAGATAGATAGATAGATAGATAGATAGATAGATAGATAGATAGATAGATAGATAGATAGATAGATAGATAGATAGATAGATAGATAGATAGATAGATAGATAGATAGATAGATAGATAGATAGATAGATAGATAGATAGATAGATAGATAGATAGATAGATAGATAGATAGATAGATAGATAGATAGATAGATAGATAGATAGATAGATAGATAGATAGATAGATAGATAGATAGATAGATAGATAGATAGATAGATAGATAGATAGATAGATAGATAGATAGATAGATAGATAGATAGATAGATAGATAGATAGATAGATAGATAGATAGATAGATAGATAGATAGATAGATAGATAGATAGATAGATAGATAGATAGATAGATAGATAGATAGATAGATAGATAGATAGATAGATAGATAGATAGATAGATAGATAGATAGATAGATAGATAGATAGATAGATAGATAGATAGATAGATAGATAGATAGATAGATAGATAGATAGATAGATAGATAGATAGATAGATAGATAGATAGATAGATAGATAGATAGATAGATAGATAGATAGATAGATAGATAGATAGATAGATAGATAGATAGATAGATAGATAGATAGATAGATAGATAGATAGATAGATAGATAGATAGATAGATAGATAGATAGATAGATAGATAGATAGATAGATAGATAGATAGATAGATAGATAGATAGATAGATAGATAGATAGATAGATAGATCCCCGCCAGGAGCCGGGCCGGGCCAGCTAGTTTATTTATATAATCACGTTTCATGGAAGAACCCACAGTTTGACGACACCTCTGAACCTACCCCATAAAAGCAAAACCGCGCAGACAAATTTCAAAAATTTGGGGGTGTGTCTTGTTGAAACGGTAATACTCTTAAAATGATGGAATGAGTGCGGGGGCAAAAAAATATATATCGCATATAACCAAACATTGAAATCTGCTGTACAATCTCCAGAACAAAAATTTGTTTGTTGGGTGGACATAATTATAAGGTTATATACTAAATCTCATCATTTTCCCTCAATTGGTTACTGAGATGTTGAATTTTATATTGAGGCAACCAAAAAAAAAAAAAAAACACTATAGACAGTCCTTTGTGTGGAACCCGCAGGCCAACAAAGTGTTGGGAAACCAGAAATCAGACAGAGAAGATAATTAAGACATGTAAGAAAGGGACACAGTGAACAGAAGTGCGGGAAACAGTGGAGAACATAACTGGTTGGCGTGAATTGGTTGACGGTCCGTGTCCAGCTGGGGGATACAGGGCAGAAGAACATCCGGAATCCTGTGGGTTGTCGAATCATGATTGTTTAGACATCTGTAATCCTGTGGGTTGTCAAATCATGTTTGTTTAGACATCTGTAATCATTTGGGTTGTCGAATCATGATTGTTTAGACATCTGTAATCCTGTGGGTTGTCGAATCATGATTGTTTAGACATCTGTAATATTGTGGGTTGTCGAATAATGATTGTTTATACATCTGTAATCTTATTGGTTGTCGAGTCGTGATTGGTTAGACGTCTGTAATCCTGTGGGTTGTCGAATCATGATTGTTTAGACATCTGTAATCTTGTGGGTTGTCGAGTCGTGATTGTTTAGACATCTGTAATCCTGTGGGTTGTCCAATCATGGTTGTTTAGACATCTGTAATCCTGTGGGTTGTCCAATCATGGGTGTTTAGACATCTGTAATCATGTGGGGTGTCGAATTCAGATTGTCTAGACACCCGTAAATACTGGCCCCATTACTTTTTTCTGGTAGAAACGACCCTTCTGATAGAAACGACCCTTCTGGTAGAAACGACCCTTCTTGCAGAAACGACCCTTCTGGTGGAAACGACCCTTCTGGTAGAAACGACCCTTCTGGTGGAAACGACCCTTCTGGTGGAAACGAACCTTCTGGTGGAAACGACCCTTCTGGTGGAAACGATCCTTTTGGTGGAAACGACCCTTCTGGTAGAAACGAACTTTCTTGTAGAAACGACCCTTCTGTTAAAAAACGACCCTTCTGGTAGGAACGACCCTTCTGGTGGAAACGACCCTTCTGGTGGAAACGACCCTTCTGGTGAAAACGACCCTTCTGATGGGAACGACCCTTCTGATGGGAACGACCCTTCTGGTGGAAACGACCCTTCTGGTGAAAACGACCCTTCTGATGGGAACGACCCTTCTGATGGGAACGACCCTTCTGGTGGAAACGACCCTTCTGGTGAAAACGACCCTTCTGATGGGAACGACCCTTCTGGTGGAAACGACCCTTCTGGTGAAAACGACCCTTCTGATGGGAACAACCCTTCTGGTGGAAACGACCCTTCTGGTGAAAACGACCCTTCTGGTGAAAACGAACTTAACGCTCTTTAAGGTGCATGGGACACATGGTACTAGTCCCATATTGTTAACGACCAGCCGGCACTCAGCTTGTGATGAGATCAGTATCACTCTGACCGCCTTTACTTCCCATGACATTCTTGGTACCCATGTAAAGTTAGGTCGACCTAGGAGCCCGGGTCGATTTTGACAAATGGGAGTTGTCCCAGCTGGAGATCGAACCCACTACCTGGCAGTGATCAGGTAGCCAATGACTCAACCAAGAGATCGGCAGAGAATGTGAGACTGCAGCCAACAACTACCTGTCGGGTACACTATAGCTTACTCTACCACCTGTTGACTTGGTTTTTACTTTATCCTGGTTGTGGGAGGGGGTGGGGGAGGGCTTAACGGGTACTCCACCTTGGCCAAGAGTGTCTCATAGACCAGGAAAGGGAGGGAGGTGCCTTAGTTCTCCTTTGATATGGGATGCATCTACCCCGCCACCCTTATACTTGTGAATGTTATGGACAGGGCTGGTATAATCCGTACAGCACGGACTCGGCTGGTGGAGACTGCTGCTAGCTCGACTACATGAACTGGGAGCGAGGCCTTGTCAAGCAATTCAGTGTCGCCTTGGAGGTCAAGAAAGGAGATATCATAACCAGCACCTCATGGACACAGTGAGAGGAGGCACTTTAGGATGGTTGCTGCATCGGAGGGCTGGGCACTCATGGCCAATGCACAGTGACGTCGTTTAGCATAGTATAACATACAACAACACAACATATCATAATAAAATACATATTTAGTTTTGATCCAAAAATCGCTGTAATAACTAATTTTAAACTTGGACCATGTATGCCAATTCAAAGACAACAAATCTCTCACCACTTACTGGAAACTTCTGCGTACTGAAAAGCCCATGCTAGCATAATCTCCCTCCTACCTCCAGTGGCCTGGATCAGTTCGGCAATCCAAAGAAGCCACTGACACAGGGCATTTGCAGAACTGAAGTTTTTCCTCTCTATTCTGATTCTGTTTTCTTTCTCTGTACTTCGATTAGTCTCTTCTTCGATTAACACCCATATTTGATTTCCAATACTCGCCTCCTTCAAAGCTGCACGCCATCGTTCGATACAGGAACATGGATTAAGGTCAAGGTGATCAATGTGCTGAAGAATTACCGTTATTGCCCTCCGGACCAGTCCATACGTACTCACTCTCTCCCAGTAGAAATGTGTGTTGGTAGTGCTTCTTGCTGCCTGATTAATTACACAGTGGAATAGCTTTCTCCTGCGGTCATTGAATCCAGTTATATACTCCATTCTCCACTCTAACAATAGTGATCGAGACTATTTATGATCAGATATACTCGATTCTACACTCTAGCAATCATAATCGAGAAGATATATTATCAGATATACCAGATTCTCCACTCTAATAATCGCGATCTAGAAGACTTATGCCCAAATATACTCAATTATCCCCACTCTAACAAGCGTGATCGAGAAGATTTATGACCAGACATTCTTGATTCCACTAATCTAACAACCATGGTGGCGAAGAAACATCACAAGATGTACTCCATTCCCCACTCTAACAACTGTGATGGCAAATATTTATCAGAAGATGTACACCATTCCCCACTCTAACAACCGTGATGGCGAAGAAACATCACAAGGTGTACTCCATTCCCCACTTACTCCATTCCCCACTAACAACTGTGATAGCAAATATTTATCAGAAGATGTACTCCATTCCCCACTCTAACAACTGTGATGGCGAAGATACATCATAAGGCGTACTCCATTCCCCACTCTAACCACCGTGATGGTGAAGATTAATCACAAGATGTACTTCATTCCCCACTCTAACAATCGTGATGGCGAAGATTAATCACAAGATGTACTCAATTCCCAACTCTAACAACCGTGATGGCGAAGATTAATCGCAAGATGTACTCTATTCCCCACTCTAACAACCGTGATGGCGAAGATTAATCACAAGATGTACCCCATTCCCCACTATAACAACCGTGATGGCGAAGATTAATCGCAAGATGCACTTCATTCCCCACTCTAACAATCGTGATGGCGAAGATTAATCACAAGATGTACTTCATTCCACACTCTAACAACCGTGATGGCGAAGATTAATCACAAGATGTACTCCATTCTCCACTCTAACAACCGTGATGGCGAAGATTAATCACAAGATGTACTTCATTCCTCACTCTAACAACCGTGATGGCGAAGATTAATCACAAGATGTACTCCATTCCCCACTCTAACAACCGTGATGGCGAAGATTAATCACAAGATGTACTCCATTCCCCACTCTAACAACCGTGATGGCGAAGATTAATCACAAGATGTACTCCATTCTCCACTCTAACAACCGTGATGGCGAAGATTAATCACAAGATGTACTCCATTCCCCACTCTAACAACCGTGATGGCGAAGATTAATCACAAGATTTACTCCATTCCCCACTCTAACAACCGTGATGGCGAAGATTAATCACAAGATGTACTCCATTCTCCACTCTAACAACCGTGATGGCGAAGATTAATCACAAGATGTACTCCATTCCCCACTCTAACAACCACTCTAACAACCGTGATGGCGAAGATTAATCACAAGATTTACTCCATTCCCCACTCTAACAACCGTGATGGCGAAGATTAATCACAAGATGTACTCCATTCCCCACTCTAACAACCGTGATGGCGAAGATTAATCACAAGATGTACTCCATTCTCCACTCTAACAACCGTGATGGCGAAGATTAATCACAAGATGTACTCCATTCCCCACTCTAACAACCGTGATGGCGAAGATTAATCACAAGATGTACTCCATTCCCCACTCTAACAATCGTGATGGCGAAGATTAATCACAAGATGTACTCCATTCTCCACTCTAACAACCGTGATGGCGAAGATTAATCACAAGATGTACTCCATTCCCCACATAACAACCGTGATGGCGAAGATTAATCACAAGATTTACTCCATTCCCCACTCTAACAACCGTGATGGCGAAGATTAATCACAAGATGTACTTCATTCCCCACTCTAACAACCGTGATGGCGAAGATTAATCACAAGATGTACTTCATTCCCCACTCTAACAACCGTGATGGCGAAGATTAATCACAAGATGTACTCCATTCCCCACTCTAACAACTGTGATAGCGAAGATTCACCACACAATAAACTCCATTCCCCACATTAGGAACAGTGCCAACATTCCGAGTGTAACCTATGCTCTATATCGCAATCACGAAACAGAAAATCGGGTCTTGTGAACTTAAATGTTACAGAAACATTCCCACAAGACTGCCGATTTGACAATAGAAACATTGCGGGATTCTTCCAGATCTGAACACTGGCTCAGAAACTGCACCAAGTCTCAGAAACTACAATATTGTGGTCGTATTACACATCACAGAATGAGTCACCAAACAATGTGAAGTAGATTGTGAGCTTTACTAAGATACGATTACATAAAAACAAATTGGACGTTGCGGCCAAAGTCTTCATCAGCACCGAACAAACAAACACAAACCGACACAAAACTACATGAAACACACTACATGACAATATTAAGGGTAATTATCTGAATCTGTATCCTAGATTGGAGTGACTGACGACTGACACGCGTTCGACGACTGTCAGTGGATTGTATGAACCGGGTGTATGGTCAACGGGTCAACGGGTCAACGGGTCAAAGATCAATACCGTCAGAGAGACGGAGAGAAGTGACTGGGAGAAGTGACTAGGAGAAAACAGTGACGGGAGACCTGGCTTCTGGGAGAGGTGACTGGGAGAGGACAGTGACGGAGAGAACAGTGGCGGGAGAGAACAGTGACGGGAGAGAACAGTGACGGGAGAGAACAGTGACGGGAGACCTGGCACCTGGGAGAAGTGACTGGGAGAGGACAGTGACGGGAGAGAACAGTGATGGGAGAGAACAGTGACGGGAGGCCGGGCTCTACGGGAGAGAACAGTGACGGGAGAGAACAGTGACGGAGAGAACAGTGACGGGAGAGAACAGTGACGGGAGAGAACAGTGACGGGAGAGAACAGTGACGGGAGACCTGGCACCTGGGAGGAGTGACTGGGAGAGGACAGTGACGGGAGAGAACAGTGACGGGAGAGAACAGTGGCGGGAGAGAACAGTGACGGGAGAGAACAGTGACGGGAGAGAACAGTGACGGGAGACCTGGCACCTGGGAGAAGTGACTGGGAGAGGACAGTGACGGGAGAGAACAGTGATGGGAGAGAACAGTGACGGGAGGCCGGGCTCTACGGGAGAGAACAGTGACGGGAGAGAACAGTGACGGAGAGAACAGTGACGGGAGAGAACAGTGACGGGAGAGAACAGTGACGGGAGAGAACAGTGACGGGAGACCTGGCACCTGGGAGGAGTGACTGGGAGAGGACAATGACGGGAGATCTGGCACCTGGGAGAAGTGACTGGGAGAGAACAGTGACGGGAGGCCTGGCACCTGGGAGAAGTAACAGGGCTCAACCAGCACGAAGCTGGACACAGGATTTTAGACACCGTGGACATGACAATGCGTGAGGCCGAGGAACTGGTAGATGATGGAGAGTCTATCCCGCGGCCCATTGTTACAGCGAAGTCTGCCCAGGGCCTGCTATAGGCCGTGATCTTTAGTACTACAGTGATACCTCGATTTTCGTCGATAATCCGTCCGAAGACAATCGACGAAATCCGAAACCGACGAAAACCGAGGCAATTATTTTCATATGATTCAGTGTAAATCCAATTAACTCGTTCTAGACACTTCAAAATACATATCAAAAACACATTTTATAGAGAATAAATTTAGTTTTTATTACTAAAAATAATAATGAATTGGCAACGACGTCACGTGGACAATGAGATTTGAGCACACGTGATTGTATCTTACATAAGTTCCTACATTTTGAAATTGAAAAACGGAAAATTACACCGAATACTATATACAAATTAATCGCCTACATGTAATTGCAGTATTAGCCGAACTCCCTGGCGAAGGGATTAACGACTTTCTCTGTAATCTTGTATATCCACTTGAGGAAAACAGCTGCGCGAGATTCGGCAGCGGATCGCGTCGCGCTGGCTACTTGCGGGGGTATGTGAGCCGGTCGCCTAGAAAGCAATGGCAAACTACTGAGCGTAATCTTGCCAAGAACATCAACAACGGCTGAAAAATGCTGGTGTTGACTGAAATGTCCTGTAAAGGATATGACACTTAAAAAAAAATCAATAATAAAAGCATAAAAACACAGGGAAGCGTGGTTCTCTTTGTTTTCGTAATGTTTTCGACAGTGATGTCACGTGGGCACGCCGACGAATTCCGAGTCAACCGGTGAAAACCGAGACTAAGTTTTCACTGAAAAAATAATCGACGAAAAACAAAATCGGCGATAACCGAAGTCAACGAAAACGGAGGTATCACTGTAATTCAGAGTTACTCATCCAGTTAATCTAGATTTAGAGTTCCTCTTCTGCTTTCTTCCTCTATTCCCCACTGGGGTATTGTCCCTCAAGCAGCTCACTCCATGTCCTCCCATCCTCTTCCTGTGTACGTCATGCCTCACGAAAGCCATCCTACAATATCAATGCTCTAGAACAGAAAGGGGTTACAGTAACAACGGAATGTGACAGAAGGAGTTACATTAGCATGTCATAAACAAGTGATGGGCACTGTGATGTTATCACCAAGTGATGGTCATTGTAAGGTTATCACCAAGTGATGGGCACTGTGAGGTTATCACCAAGTGATGGGCACTGTGATGTTATCACCAAGTGATGGTCATTGTGAGGTTATCAACAAGTGATGGTCACTGTGAGGTTATCACCAAGTGATGGGCACTGTGAGGTTATCACCAAGTGATGGTTACTGTGAGGTTATCAACAAGTGATACTCACTGTGAGGTTATCAACAAGTGATGGGCACTGTGATGTTATCAACAAGTGATGGTCACTGTGAGGTTATCACCAAGTGATGGGCAATGTGATGTTATCACCAAGTGATGGGCACTGTGCTGTTATCAACAAGTGATGGGCACTGTGATGTTATCAACAAGTAATGGTCATTGTGAGGTTATCAACAAGTGATGCTCACTGTGAGGTTATCACCAAGTGATGGGCACTGTGATGTTATCACCAAGTGATGGGCACTGTGAGGTTATCACCAAGTGATGGTCATTGTGAGGTTATCACCAAGTGATGGGCACTGTGAGGTTATCATCAAGTGATGGGCACTGTGAGGTTATCACCAAGTGATGGACACTGTAAGGTTATCATCAAGTGATGGGCACTGTGAGGTTATCACCAAGTGATGGGCACTGTGAGGTTATCACCAAGTGATGGGCACTGTGATGTTATCAACAAGTGATACTCACTGTGAGGTTATCAACAAGTGATACTCACTGTGAGGTTATCACCAAGTGATGGGCACTGTGAGGTTATCAACAAGTGATACTCACTGTGAGGTTATTACCAAGTGATGGGCACTGTGAGATTATCAACAAGTGATACTCACTGTGAGGTTATCACCAAGTGATGGTCACTGTGAGGTTATCACCAAGTGATGGTCACTGTGAGGTTATCACCAAGTGATGGTCATTGTGAGGTTATCACCAAGTGATGGTCATTGTCACTGGGATGTTATCATCAACAAGTGATGGTCAGTGAGATGTTATCAACAGCGAATGAAGATCACTGTAATGTCCCAACAATTTTGCTACAATTTCTAGGTGGTAATTTATGAATACAATACTGATGTTCCCAACACTGGTGCTAGAATGTCTAGGTTGTAATTTATGAATACAATACTGATGTTCCCAACACTGATGCTAGAATGTCTAGGTGGTAATTTATGAACACGTTTCTATTTCAACGATATTCCAACATTGTTGCCAGATTTTTTCATATCATCCTGCCAAATGTCGGTAAAGTATGCCTGTTGTTACTTGCAGGGCATGTTTTCACCCTGCCAAATGTCGGTACAGTATGCCTGTTGTTACTTGCAGGGTATGTTTTCACCCTGCCAAATGTCGGTACAGTATGCCTGTTGTTACTTGCAGGGCATGTTTTCACCCTGCCAAATGTCGGTACAGTATGCCTGTTGTTACTTGCAGGGTATGTTTTCACCCTGCCAAATGTCGGTACAGTATGCCTGTTGTTACTTGCAGGGCATGTTTTCACCCTGCCAAATGTCGGTACAGTATGCCTGTTGTTACTTGCAGGGCATGTTTTCACCCTGCCAAATGTCGGTACAGTATGCCTGTTGTTACTTGCAGGGCATGTTTTCACCCTGCCAAATGTCGGTACAGTATGCCTGTTGTTACTTGCAGGGTATGTTTTCACCCTGCCAAATGTCGGTACAGTATGCCTGTTGTTACTTGCAGGGCATGTTTTCACCCTGCCAAATGTCGGTACAGTATGCCTGTTGTTACTTGCAGGGCATGTTTTCACCCTGCCAAATGTCGGTACAGTATGCCTGTTGTTACTTGCAGGGTATGTTTATAGTCAGTTTCCCCTACGCTGTCCTGCAAGGCGGGTACTGGGCAGTGGTGGCCATGGTGGTGGTGGCTTACATCTGCTGCCACACCGGCAACATCCTGGTCGACTGCCTCTACGACCTCGACGCCATGGGGCACAAGATCCGCGTGAGGTCCAGCTATGTAGAGATCGCCGCGGCTGTCTGGGGACCTCGTTATGGTGCTAGGATAGTCCACTGCGCTCAGGTGAGAGCCGGGTCAATGAGTGAGTTGAATGTTTACCTGACAGATAAAGTGTTCGTTTCAAGTTGTTCATTCTTGTCGGTGTCTCTTCTTGTGTTGTCAGTCATTCTTGTCAACGTTTCACATTACTGATGTCTCTCAATTTATGCCCGTTTCTTTTTACTGATGTCTCTCAACGTATGTCCGTTTCTTATTACTTATTTCACACCACTTATTTCTGTGTTTTATTACTGATGTCAATCAACATATGTCCATTTCTTATTACTGATTGCTCTGGGACGCAGAGGTGTTTCCAAGGCACCAGGGCCGGGTTATAAACTGGCCAAGACCTATTGACGCGTCCTCGTCGAGCGTCCTGGGCAACAGGTCCCTTCGGGGTCCTGGCTAAAGTCAGTAGGATCGCCGATTCCTCCGAAGTCGGAGAGTGTCTGCTTGTACGGCGAGGAACCACCAGTCTGCACACCAATAAGACAGACATGGGACAACGGATACTCACGCAAACCTCAAGTCCTGTATGACATCACACTGATGTTTGACAACAGGATGCCTTCATCCGACATACAGGACTTCGCGTTGGAGCTCAAGCCAACGAACACAAGCAAGCAAGCAAGCAAGCACTGATTGCTCTTCACGTTCATCCGTTTCTTATTACCAATTTCTCTCAACGTACGTTCGTTTCTTATGACTGATTTCTCTCAACGTACATCCTTTTCTTTGTAGCCACTTTTGTCACCGTATGTTCGCTTCATTCTGGTCTTCATTGGCAAAGAATACTCGTTTCTTATTAGTCCTTCTTGCCACCTTCCACAACGATCAGAATTGGCTATCATTTTACGTCTGCTACCTTTTTGTTTTACAAGTCTTATTTTCCTCCGCACCAGTGCATGAAACTTTCCTTTTTTATGTCGTTTGATTTGCGTTATATATTTTCTTCCAACCCCGCGAAGCATATTATTATTATTATTATTGTTATTATTATTATTATTATTATTATTAATCTCTCTCTCTCTCTCTCTCTCTCTCTCTCTCTCTCTCTCTCTCTCTCTCTCTCTCTCTCTCTCTCTCTGTAGTTTATTGTGTTGTGTTTACACCATTAATATCATGTTCAGTCCTTCTGTGTTACCTATGGATATATAGTGTATATTGACATTTCAGATATAGAGTGTGTATCTAGTCATACGTTTGCCGTTTTATATTACCTAGGTTATACAAGCAAGTGTTATAATCACATAAATCTATCTATCGTCATTCCAGACACTTATGTATGTATATTTACAGACATTCCAAGAATGACGTGAAGAATCAATATTTATGCTTGATTGCTTGCTGGCTTGTGTTCGCTGGCTGTGAACTCCAGCGTGAAGTCCTGTATGTCGGATGAATACATCCTGTTGTCCAACATCAGTGTCATGTCATACAGGACCGTATGACGACAGATCAATATTTATCTTTGCCATATTCATCTCCAATATAGAAATGTATGTACTTGTGTTATATTCTTGAATCATTCCTTGCAGTTGTCATTGGCTATATGTCTGTAAAATGTTGTATATTGTCATAAAATTATTGCTGTGAGTCATGTTGTATTCTCGTCTAAATTTATTCGCTATCTATCTGCCTGTCTGCTGGCCTTCCTGTCTGTCCTTTATCCGTCCGCCTACCTGTCTCTCTGTCTATCTGTCTACCTACTGTCTAATTACCTACCTAATACCTAACTACCTATTGTCTGTCTGCCTGTCTAATTACCTACCAAATTTCCTACCTAACAACCTGTCTGTCTGTCTGTCTAATTACCTACCCAATTTCCTACCTACATATCTGTCTGTACTTACGAAAGTCGGTTTCCCTGACCATGTAAAAGACCGCCTGTCAGTCAATCAATCAGTCTGTATGTCTGTTTGAAAGTCAGTCTGTATGTCTGTTTGAAAGTCAGTCTGTATGTCTGTTTGAAAGTCAGTCTGTATGTCTGTTTGAAAGTCAGTCTGTATGTCTGTTTGAAAGTCAGTCTGTATGTCTGTTTGAAAGTCAGTCTGTATGTCTGTCTGAAAGTCAGTCTAGCTATAAGAAAGTAAATATCTGTCTCTGCCTCTGTAGGTCTGCCATGTCTGTATCTAATTATGTGAAAGTCTGTCTGTCTAACTGTGTATGCCTTGCTGTATGAAAGTCTACCTGCCCCCGTCTCCCGCTTGTTTTCCCGTGTTTAAGAATGGCTTCCCTGTCACATTTCGAACACAGCTGATAGAACTGCTGATGACCTGTATCCTGTACATATTGCTGTGTGGGGACCTCATCCAAGGCAGCTTCCCCAACACGCCCCTGTCTTTGACCTCCTGGATTCTGCTGTGTACCACGCCCCTGCTAGCATGCGCCTTCTTGACCTCCCTGCGCCGCGTGAGCACTCTCAGCATGTGGTGCACCATCTCGCACATGCTCATCAACGCCATCATTCTGATTTACTGTTTTACCAAGGTGAGTGTTTCTGAAATAAATACATCCTCCTCCTCCTCCTCCTCCTCCTCCTCCTCCTCCTCCTCCTCCTCCTCCTCCTCCTTCTTCTTCTTCTTCTTCTTCTTCTTCTTCTTCTTCTTCTTCTTCTTCTTCTTCTTCTTCTTCTTCTTCTTCTTCTTCTTCTTCTTCTCATCCTCCTTTCGCTACGTCTTCTTCTTATTATTATTATTATTATCCTCCCCCACCTCCTCCCCCTTCTTCTTATTCGTTTCTCATTCTCTTTCCCCTCTTCTCTCCCTCTCATTCTCCTTTTCCTCCCTTTCTCCCCTTTCCTCCGCCTTCGTCTCATTCTCCTCCTTCTTTATTTCCATCTTCTCATTCTCCCTCTTGTCCCCCTCTCTCGTCTTCCACCCCTCTACTTCTTCGCCTCCCCTACTCCTCCCTTTCTTATAATTCTTAGTCTTATTCTTATTCTTTCTCGCTGTTCCTCTACTAATGTCTACACAAGATCACGTTTGTTTAATTGCTTTTATCAGTAGTGAATGACGCTTACATGAGAAAATGGGAAGAAGGAATAGTTTAGCAATTTTACTAAGTGACCAAGAGCAAAGGATATGTTGTTTTTACTACCGCATTGATGATGTTGCTGATTGTTGATGATGATGTTGATTGTTGATGATGATGTTGGTTGTTGATGATGTTGTTGGTTGTTGATGGTGATGTTGACGTGGTATGTCATTGGAAAGAGGACATGAAAATATAAAGGTTGGATAACTACCAAGACCCTTAACAAATAGAATAAAGTACAAATAAAACCGCAGATTAACTCAATATCTAAACCATCGCTGTTAAAGTCAAAGCTCATTGAGAACTACATAGAGGCAAATAGGTAGGAAGCGGATAAGAGTAGCATGGAAAAGAAAGAATTTAAGAGTGGCACAGGATAAGAAAAAAAAATGTTTTGCATATCCTTTACAGGACATCGCTGTCAACATCAGCATCTTTCAGCTGTATGGTGATTTCTTGGCAAGATTACGCTCAGTAGTTTGCCATTGTTTTCTGAGCAGCCAGCTCATTATCCCGCAAGTCACGAACGCGTTCGAACCGCTTCCAGTTCTCGCCTCGCTGCGAGACCCTGCGTGGATAAACGGGATTACGGAGAAAGTGGTGTAACCCCTCAGCCAGAGAGACCGGCACAGGATAAGAACGGGTTTTAAATAAAGACTATATTTAGGGGGCCTTGCTGGAGTAGCAGAAGTAGCAGCAGCGAAATGAAACCTTGCATTCATTACAATAGCAAGCAGAAACACGTAATCAACTACGTGAACTCATTAAAAATGTAATAGGGCTGTTTTACCAACATCAAAGATAACATGAATGGATGTTGAGGAATTCTGAATACACCAGTGACTAGTCCCACGGGACCATGTCCTACACCCCTCCCACCCCACTACCCCCCCCCCCCCCCCACACACACACACACACATCCACATATGGTAGATATTTCATTGTAAACAGACTAACATACAATACCCTGGATTGGGGAGGGGGAGTAATAATAAAAACAGGTAAATAGCCACGTTACTTTGGCATCATGGCATATTAGGCTAGTAGTAATAGTCTTCTACCGTAATCAATGGCTGATGTGCTTGATCCTCTCCCTGCCACCTTACTTCTCGATCGTTCACCATTGTCCTTACCTTATTCACGTTCATGCCCATTGTCAGACCTCTTGAAGACTAAGTCTCACCTGGTAAGTCCGAAGCATTGGACCATTGGTTGACGTCTAGTCACTCACGCCATCAGCGTGGGGACTCTCCCTTGGCTACCGAAAGAGGAGACTGATCCCCGGAGGCAATGACCCGAGTGCAACGATGTTTATTCTGGAACTAATATTCCTGGACCCACATTGGCTGACCTCTGCCTCTTCTAGGAACCATTAAAAACGGTAGTCCCATAGCCAGTATCGACGTTGCGGTGTGAAGTGTAGACTCACATAATATAAGCCACAACATATGGGATGAATGGCCAGTTCCTTTCCTCGGCACCGTACCTTGTAGGACAATTCGAAGACAGCTGTCTGATGTCCTGTTGTGTAAGTCTGTGTCGATCCGATAGCTGCGATGATAGGGAACAATAACCCTGCCTCTAAGGGTCATTGAACCTGGACCAGTAGCCTGGCAGGCCAGAGAACTAACTAGGAGTCGTTACCATTATATACATGCCGGGTCTTCAAAAACATGCGGGTTCTCGTGAACAAATTCACAACTATTGGTTAGCACTCATAGAAGTGGAGATTATAGGACAGACAAGAAAAAATAAAAATTTAAAGCTTTAATTACCGTTCTGGGATTCGAACCTGTCACCTCCAAATGATGACAGCGTCTCGCTGCAGGTACTTTCACGCATGACCAACTAGACACCCCTAGAAAAGGTGTAATCATTAGCCAGGTCTATCATCAACATGAACCCACAACTATGGAATACTGTCATAATTCATTTCTAACCATTGAGGTCATCACCAGAGGTCTCAGAAGTTTATATCAACAGATTCTGTGTCAGACAACAAGTATGTTTAGACATAACAAAAATGAGATACGAGAAAATGGGAAGTAGGGGTGTGTCAGAGTTATGGCTTAACAGTTGTTAATATGGTAGCAGATATGTTGTGTTATAATGGAATGACATTTCGGCAATATATAGGCCCATGGCAGATACACAGAAGTCGCTTAAGACGATTAATCATTTCATGGCACTTACACAGTTAACCCAGCATTGGTCAAATAACAAACATAACAAACACATAAGAAAGTAAAGATGTGTCCAATATATAATGACCATTTAAAGAAGAGACATAACTGGTCGGTTCCTATGTAGTATACGTAATACACAGACTTATCATTTGGGGAAGCCTTTGATGCCACTAAGACAGCCCATAACCACATTCATCAGTAATATATGGTGCTAATACAGTAGAAGAAAGAAGTATATATAAGAGTACACACTCATCATATCTCATTTTGAATATCTCAAATATCTCATATCTTAGATTATGAGAGACAGAGATAAAGCACATAAAAAGGGGGATCTCAGCACATACCGTACTCTTAGAAACGAAGTTCAATATACCATATGGAGGGAAAAGAAAAATAACTTTAAGAACTTAGTAATGGATAAAACAAATAGTAAGAATATATGGAAAGCAATTAACACCTTGACAAACAAGTATAGCTTCCCAAATTCTTTACCATCAAATTATATTACATGCGACCAATTCAGTAATTGTTTTTCAAACTGACATAGACAAGTTGAAGGCTTCAATACCAGATTCTCCTTGCAACTTATCTTTACTGTCATCGTTTTGCGAGAATAGATGCATCCCGGGATATTCTTTCCGACATACCGCTAATGACAATCACTGAAGTATTCACTTACCTCAGTAACCTAAAAAACACAACCTCATCTGGGTTAGATGGAATCAGCAACCTGATTCTCCGTTGTGCTGCGTCAGTGATCTGTATATCACTAATCTATGTATATAATCAGTGTCACACCAAAGGCCACTTTCCATCAGCTCTCAAAATCGCTAAAGTGTACCCTCTTCTTAAATCTGGTTCCATGAACAATGGTCTCCCGAACAATTACAGACCCATTTCCTTACTATCATCACTATTTAAACCACTAGAAAAAACACATCCATAAAGTAACATTACAGTACTTACTTCGCAACAAGCTTATTGTTGACAGTCAATCAGGATTTCGACCAAAATATTCTTGCCATACGCCACTAACAAACATGATAGAAAATTGGCACCAGAATATACACAACAACAGTCTATGTTGATTTCAGGAAAGCATTTGATATGACAGACCATGCTATTTTAATTTACAAAACTAGAGACAATGAAAATTGGCCCTAATGTAGTCACTCTAATAGCATCTTTTCTATCAAACAGAAAGCAATTAGTATCACGCAATAAATCTCTGTCTCAAACCACTACCTTCAATATTTGAGTACCGCAAGGCTCTATTCTTGGTCCTCTATTTTTTGCCATATATATTAACGATCTACCTTTGCATCTTTCGTCGTCCTGCGATCTATTTGCAGACGATTGTACAGTGTATTCAAACGCTGAAAACTGTAATTTGCTGGAGTCGTCTTTGCAACAAGAATTAAATAATGTAGTTAGGTGAAGCTATGCAAACTGTACGCAAATTAATATCACTAAAACAAAATCAATGTTATTAACAACCAGACAAAGACTTCAAACTCAAAATTTAGACACATCACTTCAATTTCACACCGATAACATGCCAGTAGAAAGTGTAATTGAGCACAAAACATTAGGCCTAATCATTGATAGAAACCTGACCTTTAATTCCCACGTTCAAGCGCTCATTAAACAAACAACGAAAAAGAGTCAACTAACTCGCCAACATTAAACATTTCCCTGATGAAGACACTAGCAAAATATTCTATACTTTTCACACACAGACACATTTTGACTACTGCTCTACAATCTGGGACGGTTGTTCTAATTCAAGCACCAAGTGACTTTATTCACTCCAGAAACGGGCCATGGGTTTAATTTATAGCAAACATTTATCTGACAATCCTAGCCTGCATAAACGCCTTCAGTTATCCCCACTCCACAAAAGCCTGCTTTTCAATAAGGCCAAACTTATTCACAAAATCCTGCACCGGAATGCCCCAAATTACCTTTGGCCATTGTTTAAATATAATGTTAGACACAGTAAACGATTAAATATATTACACATTCCGAAGCATAGGATAGACTTATACAAAACAAGCTTAACGTATTCTGCAGCTCAGCTGTGGAACAATCTTCCACAAGAAATCAAAGACATCACCAATCCCTATACATATAATCGCAAATTATTCGAACACTATCTCAGTACGGATTACCTTCTCCCTTAATAATAGAAACAATAATAATAACAAAACCCTAGTATAACAGCCAGTCCCCTTTTGGTAGACCAGTATATTCCACATAGCTAATAACAAGTGTCACACCATTATCTAATATTACTTAGTCGTGTAGTATTGATGTTCGCATTTTGCCCATGCCTTTATAATGCATATATTTTATATTGTTGCAGTTCTCTGTTAGCCTTGAATTATGTGTGAACGAAATAATGTATAAAAGAGAGTGATAGAAGGGCAGAATGTTAGACGGGCCTGCGTGCCCAATTCTTAACCCGCTGAAAATAAAGTTTGTTCGTTCCTTCGTTCATCTCATCTTATTTCTCTTGTACCTTGCGGTATCGAGATGAAGCATAAACAACAGGAGAGTTCCCGCTTGTGGGTGTCATTTATCGAGATTCCATTTGCCCATCGTTTACATGGTATACCTCTTCTTTTGGTTCCATTTGGTCTGTGAATCATTGCTTGTTGTGGTATACTGTCAATTGGTAGTCTAGTTATGTGGCCAAACCATTTCACTTGCTGTTTTCTAATGAAATCTAGCGCTGGTATTACCCCCACTTTAATCCCGATTTTATCATTTTTGATTTTCTCACTCCTTGATACATTGAGTTTTCTTCTCAGGAAACTAATGTCCTTTGTTGTAATTGTTGTCCCCTGTCCTTGTTCAGCCTTGACATTGGAAGCATGGAGATGGTAAGAAGATTGTGTTGTAGAGTATCACACGACGTTCTTACGATGATAAGTGCGTGCGATGGTCGTTGTCTAGGTAACGATGCTCCTGGTGTGTCAATTGAGCTATCTAACTGTCTCACCATGCAACTCACCCCTGCGGTGCACATTCACCAGTCATAAAACCAAGATTGAGTTGGCGCACATAATCTTTTAATCCATAAAGAATACGGACAAACGGAACATGTTTATACATCCAGAACTCAATATAAAATCCGCAGAATATATATGTATTCTCCTCACACGTTAATCAGCACACATCACTGCCTTCTATAATCTTCCTGAATCTCACATCCACAAGACATTTAGTCCAGCTACTATCCACGGCTGGATCTCACACAATACGACCCACACACTGGGTCGGAGCCTCTGCTCACTATCCAACCCACTCTGGGTTTTAGGCCTGCATTCCCAACTGGGAGAACAACACCACCCAACGATCTGACCACAGTCAGTCTCAGCTCCCACGTATTCGCCCACCGATCCACTTCGGCGCCAACAACATCCACTCTTGAACCCACTCTGGGTTCAGGCCTCCATTCATAGATCGGAGAATCACACAACACAGTCCTCCGTCGACTACCGACTCGTTCGGTGTCTAAAACTCAACTCCCTGAAGTCTCCTGACTTCACACACAAATACACTGTCGTTCGCCCCATCCACCCTAGGGTCTGCATCTACCCTCACCTATTATTTCACAGGACTGGCTGTTTTTCTCATAGCCAGGTCAGTCCCTTTAATGTCTCCAACTTTCATCCATTCTTTCTCATGCCCGGTCACTCAACTCATTGACAATGACCCAGGCCTGTGTCATCACCCCCCTCTTAAAAGAAAACATCGTTTTCAAATGTTGGGAGACTAAAACTTACTAAACATGTGACCCAGACATATTGCCTGGGTAGCCCTAAGTATGGCTCCACCTTACTCTAGCTACCACCCTACATAATACATCGAATGCTCATATTACACTCCCCTATTCCTCACACATCAATACAACTAACTTTACATCTTTTGTACCAATGCATGAACTAATACATCACATAATAATAATACATCATAGGAAACATGATATCTGTGTATCTGCAGGTCTATTAACATCCTCAAAAAGACGCAAGCTATTTGTGTACCGACCATATATCAGGTGGTTCTTTTCTTGCATCAACCCACCTCTGACCTCTGATTCCTGTCGATGCTGTGTCTACCCTTTATATACCCATGCCTCATGTTTCCTATATCTTTAAAACATCTGTTTGCTAATCCTGGTTCAGTGATGTCGTTAACACTCTTTGGAACTGCCTTAACTTTGCAATCTACACATTGTACCGTTACACTGGAGTCTCTGTTTAGTCTGACCTCCTTATTAAATCCTGGCCAATATACCTGGCATCCTGCTCTATGCTGCTTCCGCCTTACTCCTATGTGCCCTGCACCTGCCCTATCCTGAGCTGTTCTAGTATATCGGTCTCTATGTGTTAACGGTAATACTACTTTCCCCCATGCAGTTCCGCCATCTGAAAACCTGCGAGTGAGACCATTGTTCTTCCTTCCAAAGCACCATCTACCCTTCTTTGATTGCCTATGTCTCACTTTACCCCGCCCTTGGAAACATTTGTCTGTCGTATCATCTTGTCTGTGGGAGTCACTCCCACTATGTTTGAGATCAATTCTCACCTGCTCAGCTGTACTATCCTTGCCCTGAGTTCCTGTGTCTACTTCACGTGCCTCTTCTTGTTCAGCTATACTCTCTAATTTAGGTTTTCTTTTGGTCACTCCCTCGCTACTACTTAAACTATGTTTCTGGTCCCAATAAACTACTTCTTCTTCTGTGCAATCTTTAACTCCTGGCACGTTTCCTATGATCAAATCCGCCACTGGTGCATCCAGAACAAACGCTGTCACTCTTCCTGTGATATATGGTGTTTTCACTGTTATCACGGCTAATGGGTAGAATTCTACTGTCCCATTAAATGTTATGGATCTAATCCTTTTCCCTGTATAATCCGAGGGATGCACTAAACTCCTTCTAACTCCGATGGACGTACATCCGGAATCCCTAATTGTTAACGCTGTCCTATCATTAACAAATCCATGGTGCATCTTCAGATTTCCTCCTTCATGCACTGCTTATCCTGCTTTCACTGTATGACCACATATTAAGACTGGCTGACCGTCTTTTTCAAAAAGAGGTTTGCACCCACTACAATCTTCATTGTTCAGCGTCTCAATTACTTGCGCTGCATTAGAATGCTCTGTTTCCCTCATCGTACAATGATAGCTGACATGCCCCTTCTTTCCACATTTGAAACAAGTGATCTCCCTTTTACTGTTGTTCGTTGGTCCATCTGATGGTTGTGCATCACACTCTGCCATTTTGTGTCTCCAGCTCCCACAATTCCAACATCCGGCATAACTGTTTGGACGTCTCTGAAAATTCCCTCTTTTGTATGGGTACCGTCCTGCCCTACCAACATTGTTTCCTCGGAAACCAATATCTTGAAGTTCTTGCTGCTCACCTTTCTGGGCTGAATCCACACTTTTCGCCCTTGGTCTGATGACTGGATTCTGGTCCTGTTTAGTGTACGCTGGACAGACTATTTCCTCACTAAATTGTCTACCAATAGATACGTTAGGATGTGCAGTCATGTAGTTTTGCCCTAACTGTGACATTGTGTCTATGTCCTTTGGCTTACGTTCCTCAAAGAAAGCTACTAAGTTTGTATTGCATGCAGATACTACCTTGTCTCTTAACATTAAATCCACTAATTTATTGAAATCTTTCCCTACTTCTGCAAGCTCCATCCATTTGTTAAATGTATTCTTTACTGTGTTAACAAAATCTGTGAAATCTTGATTTGTCTCTAGTCCTAAGTGTCTAAACTTTGTTCTATAGCCATGCTCAGTTAGTTGGAACTTTGTTAACAAACGTTGACGCAAAATAGTGTAGTTGTTTCTTTCTTCCACAGGTAAATTAAACATTGTATCTAGGGCCTTACCCGTAAGAAACTCGCCCTGCCGCATCGCATACTCCGCTTCTGGAATGCCTAATGTTTTTACAGACAATTCGAATCTCCCAAGATAGGATTCAAGACAATCCCGGTCCGTAAAGTATGGCAGTTTCAATCGTTGTGATGACTGTGAAGGTCTTCTGTTTTCCTCACTTTGACCCTTAGATGATAGTTCTAATTTTTTAAACTCGATTTCAGTTTGCATCTGACACTTGATCTTCTCTTTCTCAATTTCCATTTTCATTTGTGTCTCTTTCTCTTCCTGTAAACGCTTGTTTTCCATTTCAGCTAACTTTACGTGTGTCTCTTTCTCTTCCTGTAGACGCTTTGCCTCGCGTTCATTATGCCTCTCCTCTCTTTCCGTCTGTTTTTGTTCTTTTGCTTCTGCATACTCCTGTAACTCTTTACCCTTCAGGCCTAACCGTTCACCTGCTTCAATATATTCCATTAAAGTAGGCATCTTGTACTTGTGGACACGTTGCTGTCTGTCAGCCAATTATAAATGTAAAGACTCTGCTACTAGTCTTTGTGTGCCCTCCCTAAGTACACCTCCACTAAGACTGTACGTAAATTTGTAGTACTAATAATGTCACCCTGTACTCACACAGTCACTCTTCACTCACTAGGTAGTGAGGTAGGGGATATTACCTATACTCCCTCGCATATATATCTGCAATAGCTGTAAAAAACTCTGGAAATATATTTAAACATATATATATATATACACACACACACACACACACACACACACACACACACACACACACACACACAAAACGAATGAATGATAACAGTAAGTGTTGTCTATAAAACGTTAGACTCACAAGCCAAGTACACGGAGACGGTGATCACAAAGAAATAAACTACAGTAACAACCACAAGCTTGTGTGAAAACGACCACAGTGCGCGTAATATATATAACTGACACAGACCACTAGGCAGCAGAAATGACGAAAGATCACAATAATAACATATATCCGACCACAGCAAATATCATATGTAAATATTATGTAAAGAAAGAAAAGAGAATTTTTTTTTTATAGCATCAAAATATACACAAATCTGACGTCAGACAACTCGGCTCTAGATATTGGTTAGGACCCACATGCCACTGCACGATACGTTAACTCATTAACGTTTTCCTTACAAAAATATCGTAAGCACGAGAAAGAACCTCGTTTTGTTACGCCTTTCCTGATTTAGATAGAGATTGCAAAAAGTGCCTATCCAACAAGTACATGTAATAACATATCCATATATATATATATAAGTAGACAACCGATCACGACAGTTAAGACAATGAGAGCAAACAAAATGTACAGATAGTTGGCCGACACATATGTGCTTATTAATCCGTCGTCAACAGTTCGTTTGTAATCGTTTCCCACAATATGCTGGAAATGTCTGTGTTAAATTCTCCGAAATGTCTACAACGCTAGATTGCAAAGCGACTTGTTATTTTGTTGAGTGGTTACTTCATTTCGCGTTGTGATCACCAGTTCCACTTGTCGGAAACGTTGACGGTAAATAGTAAATATCCAACGTGTTCTTCCGATTGTCGTACAAATTGGAGATGATGGTAATTATCCCAAAATGTTCTAGATTGCCGTTTAAAGACAAAGTTCAAATGAAAAATTGGCCGCAAATGCCCAGTGCTTTAACCCTGTACCGTCAGTTCTTTTTGGCAACTGTATGCACCTTGTTTGCGGTGATGACACTTCGCTGTAAAATGTTTGCTCATAACAGAGTAATGGTCACAAAGGGATTCACAAAGCGAACATAAAGTCTGGTTTCACACAAAAACATCTTGTTTTGTTCATTCACAATGAGTCATCTTGACCCCAATAGGTCGTGGAAATTCCCTGAGTACCTTCACTCCATCCACACCCCCGACTCGCAATGTCAACTCAATTTCTCTTTATCACTTCAGTGAACAATCCTCAGTAAACACCGGTTCCATACCACTTTCGTTGCCCCAACCCGGCTGTGGTAGGGGTACTGTCACTACCCAAATCTGTCACCCCTCCCGGGAATCAGCAAATGTCAATTTTCTCTGTTTTCCAAACATGTAATTCCCCAGTACCTGGACGCTGGTGTCTCCACCCGTCCTATTAACTGCGTCGACCAATCTTGAACTTTCGACCTGCGAACACACTGTGCGTTGTTCTTATCACACACACCTGTCAATATCTTTGAATTTTCAATCCTGTCTTTATCACCGACAGCGATAATGTCCAACTGTGCTGTCTGTTCTTGTCGCAAACACCGGTTTGTTCACGCGACATTTACCTGTGCTGTTTGTGACTAGTGACTAACTCGTCACAGTAGTCCCCTCTCTCAGTTGATCTGTGCCGTGTCTTCATGCGCGCTGTCCTTTTTCTGACCTGTGTGCGTTAATTCTCTGACGCCCTCGCTAGCTTCAGCGATACTGTTGGTATCAAATTTACCTGTATTAACCTTCACGTGAACTGTCTGCTAGCTTGAGTTTTTACTCCCGTCTTTCTGTGTGAATTATCTGGCGCACACACAAAGAGTTCACATTACCCTCTTGAAGCCACACAATCCAAATTGTCAAGGGTTTGCTAGTTTGATGGAACGAAGTCACCAGATAATAACTCCTCTCTCAGCGAAGAGCCCACAGATATCTCAATATTGCACGGTGTTCCTTGACCGAATGCAGTTGTCAGAAAATCTTTACTAAGCGACGAGCTCCCAGTTATCACACGACGTTCTTACGATGATAAGTGCGTGCGATGGTCGTTGTCTAGGTAACGATGCTCCTGGTGTGTCAATTGAGCTATCTAACTGTCTCACCATGCAACTCACCCCTGCGGTGCACATTCACCAGTCATAAAACCAAGATTGAGTTGGCGCACATAATCTTTTAATCCATAAAGAATACGGACAAACGGAACATGTTTATACATCCAGAACTCAATATAAAATCCGCAGAATATATATGTATTCTCCTCACACGTTAATCAGCACACATCACTGCCTTCTATAATCTTCCTGAATCTCACATCCACAAGACATTTAGTCCAGCTACTATCCACGGCTGGATCTCACACAATACGACCCACACACTGGGTCGGAGCCTCTGCTCATTAACCAACCCACTCTGGGTTTTAGGCCTGCATTCCCAACTGGGAGAACAACACCACCCAACGATCTGACCACAGTCAGTCTCAGCTCCCACGTATTCGCCCACCGATCCACTTCGGCGCCAACAACATCCACTCTTGAACCCACTCTGGGTTAAGGCCTCCATTCAAAGCTCGGAGAATCACGCAACACAGTCCTCCGTCGACTACCGACTCGTTCGGTGTCTAAAACTCAACTCCCTGAAGTCTCCTGACTTCACACACAAATACACTGTCGTTCGCCCCATCCACCCTAGGGGTCTGCATCTACCCTCACCTATTATTTCTCAGGACTGGCTGTTTTTCTCATAGCCAGGTCAGTCCCTTTACTGTCTCCAACTTTCATCCATTCTTTCTCATGCCCGGTCGCTCAACTCACTGACAATGACCCAGGCCTGTGTCATAGAGTATTTTTACAATATCTACTGATACGTGTTTGTTTATTAGTATAGGGCCCATTTGTCCACTGAGTAGTCGTTAGTCGTGGTTCCAACATCACAGCAAAGGGCCATTCTCATTATGCTCCGTTCCTGTGCTAGTGAATATCACATAAAATGTTCCCCACTGCCCTATGTGAAAAGAGGAAAAGACAGGAGTCTCAACAAACAACAGCCGTTCAGACACCTGTGTATAATGCCGCCACCAGAATGTCACCACAAAAGTCCTCTACGAAACATACAGTTCATCCTTGATGGAAGTGGCAGTCACTTTCCCAACCAGATGCTCACCTACAAAGTCTCAATGTTTCTAGATGTTGTTATTCCGTTTCTAGATGTTTTCTATCCAGCCACGCCATATTTCTCCGAAATGCAGTTCACGCAACAAAACAAACTCGGACAGATGTAAAAACAATTCACTGTATATAATGCCGTCGCCAGAATGCCACACAAAAGTCCGCTACGAAACATACAGTTCATCCTTGATGGAAGCGGCAGTCGCTTTCCCAACCAGATGTTCGCCTACAAAGTAGATTTACCTTAATGCACCTTTTCTCGATCTCGTCTTCTGATTTGAAATTTGATATTATACTCCCTACACACTAGACAACATAAAAATTAAAAAAGAACTATAGTTATGTTGCCAGTTCTCAAGAAACGTCTTCTTCAAACCCCACAGGCAAAAGAGTGGCGATGGAGCGATGTTCAGGTTCGGATTGACATCTGGACGTTCCCGATCTCCATGGGCATCATCGTGTTCTCCTACACCTCCCAGATCTTCCTGCCGGCCCTGGAGGGCAAGCTCCTCGACCGGTCTCGCTTCCGCTGCATGATGACCTGGACTCACGTGATAGCTGCCATATTCAAAGCTTTGTTTAGGTTTGTTCTTATTCATCATCATCATCATCATCATCATCATCATCATCATCATCATCATCATCATCATCATCATCATCATCATCATCATCATCATCATCATCATCATCATCATCATCATCATCATCATCATCATCATCATCATCATCATCATCATCATCATCATCATCATCATCATTTGCCCTGCCAGATCTCGGTCTTTGGTGTTCTGGATCAACTCTGTTGATGATATTCCTCCATGCCATCATCTAATTCCACCCAGTATTTTTCTCTTGGTATGCCTCTACCTCTTTTCTCATTGATCTGTCCATTTGTCTCAATGTTCTCCAATGCCTCTCTTCTCATCACAAGGCCAACGAAAACTGTCTCTTTCTTATTGTTATATGTAATGTTATAATTATATTAGCCTCTTTCATCCAATAGTTGTTAGTTACTCTGGAAGTAAAATGAATTCGTAGCATTCCTATCAGGAACCACATCTCTTCGACAGTTCTTCCTAATTTATCCAATTACATTCCAAGATTTACTGCCATACAGCAAAACAGGTTGTATACAACATTTCAACACTCTCATTCTTGAGGTCAATTCATTGGCACCTTGCCGTCTTGACAGATGCTAGTTTGTTAAATTGTGCTTCAAAAAGGCATAATAACTACAGCCCATGGCGGTAGCGAATGTGACTGATAAGGCCAATTCGCGCTGTAAATGTTCGTTGACAGTGGATGCATGTGAACACATGGTCATTTCCACCATCATGCATCATCCTACGTCTCACAAGTATGGTGTGTGACTTATCTGCAATAATTTTCTCCTTTGTCTTTATTCAATTTCTATTTACTTTCCATGCAACACGTTCAGCGGCGACTTGCTCCCAGTGTGCATTATCAATCATGTCCCGCTTACACACATCTTTGTATCGTAGTAGAGGCCGACCCTGAGATCTCCTACCCGTCTATAATTCACCAAAAAAGATGTCCTTTGGTATTCTACCATCATCCATCCTCCTAACGTGTCCTATCCATCTAAGTCTACGAAGACTGAGCATGGAATACACCGTCACACAACCTCATCTTTCCCATACTTCTGTATTTGTGATGTTGATAGATAAGATGTTTTTCAATTTCTTATATATTTGTAATCCATTCCTTTTTTGAAAATCTTCGCTCGTCTGCCCTTTAACTCTATACATACCTTGTACCACTTGGATAGCCTCAACAATCACTCCACCTTGATTAATCTCTACTTTATTAAAACCACCAAGCAGTTTTCTGCTGTCGGTCTGTGCTGTGATAGCGCTACGACATTTTGTGGGCCCGAAAGTAAGAGGAAATAGGTGGCCAACCTGTTCCTCACTTTGGCAAGCGTCGAGCCCAGCAGTCGAACCGCGTCAAACCGGACTCATGGCATTACCAGCGCAATTCGCTATCAACTTCGCTAGTTAGAGTGGGTGAACACTTGAGCCGCTGCAAGTTTATATTGAGGTAAAGATGTGTCTATGATTACAGACCAGTATTTCCACTGCTGGTAATCTGTGTGGTGATGTGGGGTAGAATGTTCTCAGATATGTTTATCTGATTAAATAAGCTTCAGATAACAATTATAAATAATGACTCGAATTTATTCCCCCCCAAGAAATTAAGTTGTAAACAACGGTAGTTTTTGAGAGTGTACACTCAGAGTTGGAGTAATTATGAAAGAATTGAAGTCTCCCATGGCTTTGTTATATCTGAAGACATGAAGAAATGCTAAAGAGAGTATCGGAGAGCAATCTGCTGAGGCAAAGAGGAAGGGGCAGACACAAGACAACGTTTATCAAACCGACATGAACAGATATGATAAACATGACTGGCACCTTGCCGCCTTGGCAGACAATAGTTTATAAAATGGAGTAACACCTCTCCATAGCACAAAGTCTGGGCTGAATTGAGAGACCATGTGTTGTCCATGCAGCATGATCCCTCTCTCAGCCTGTCTAGTTTACTCCAGAGGAAATGTGATATCAATACGTCTGGAACCACACAAGCTGCAGAAGCTACCGGATCAGCAGAGCAATACTGTAACCGTCCGCCTGTCAGAGCTTCGATCCTAGACCAGTTGCCAGTCAAGGCTTAGGGCCTGGTCTGCCCTGCTACGGCATTTAGTCTTTAGGTTGCATTTGCTCACACTAGGATAAATCTTGTGCCCACCAAATTACGCTCCTAAATAATAAACCAGACACACAAATAATGTTAGAATGCGGCACAAGACAGACAACTATACCATTGAGTGATCTGACAACTTCACGGTCAGCTCTAGGGCTGTAAACCAGAGTGACGATAGTCTGTAGATTCTAGGGTAGGTTGTGAAGGGGCTGTACAGGCCATTAAGGACGTTCCTCTTCTTCATTAGAATGTAGCGGGACGTTACTGTAAAATGTAGTTTTTCCTTTTCAACTGTCAAAGAAACTGTCATTTTCTGCCAATATCCTTGCATCCCCTCTGACGTGTCTCCACCTTGCCGTGGTAGAGGGGCTTGCATGATTAAATGACCCCAAGAGCTATGCCGACGGTAGCACAGCTACTGGTAGGGTCACCCATGTCGGATAGGTCAAGGGATAGGAACCAAACCAAAAGAGACACACACCTGCTGCTTTGCAGGTAGACTGGGGACAGGCAGTCAAAGGCTAGGGATAAACAAATCCATTGCACTCAAAGTCCGAATCAGGCGCACGATGCCACTGCATTCTTGGTCCAGACACATTCTACGGCTTTCAGCTGAGGGATATGGCTGAACGCCTCTAAGTCAATATCCCCAGGATGTGAGGGCCGGGCCGATACTCACCCACTGCGGAATGGAGGTGAGATGCTTAGCCTGCTACATGCTTGGTCTAGATATTTGTTCAACGGCTCTCAGCAGAGGGATATGAGGGATTCCCCCGGATGAGAGGGCCTGATCGTTACTCGCTCTCTGCTGCACGGAGGTAAGATGCTGAGCCGGTAGCACATGCTGCATACCTCGTGAGCGTTACTAAAGGTGGGAAATGCGTCCCAGTCGCACGCAATGGTTACGATGCAAGTCTGCATTTAAACTCATTGAATGAGCGTAGTCAAAGGTGGAAAAACGTCTCATTAGCAAGAAATGGAACGCTTGGCTAGGAAATCCATTGCGTGGAAGTCCGAAGTAAAAGCTTACTGAGTGGATGTCGTCTGCAGACTGACCGTTCCTGGTTTGTATGAGGAGCGGCCAGTGGCGAATGAAATACTCAATACATGGAAGTGAGGAATTAAAGCAGCCATGCGCAGGACGTGGCGATTCCTTGGGTGAGCCCATTAACAGAGCGCCATGTGCCGGCTCTGCAATTATGGAAGCCTCCTTAGATGACGGAAAATGCCCATGGACTGCCCCTGCCTTCCCTTTAGGGTTGACCGTTATAACTTGACCAGCTGGGATGTGGACAGCACCACAACAGCGAGAGTCCCCCAGGAATGCTAATCTGATTTAAACATCGCACGCTAAAGTCAGATGTGTTGGAATAAGGGTTTTGGCCCAAGGGTGCCTAACGAGACACACCGCAATTACGTCTGAAAAAAAACCCACTCTGGATGAAAGCAGAAGAAGAAGAAGAAGAAGAAGAAGAAGAAGAAGAAGAAGAAGAAGAAGAAGAAGAAGAAGTACCTTGCGGTGTATGGCAGGGTGGTCTTGAGGCTGAAGAATTAAAGACCGCCTGGCCAGTGCAGTCACCGCGAACTGGGTAGGTTAGGGTTTTATTTTTGCCCCCGACAGAAAAAAAACTCCACACCTCACCGAGGTTTCGAACCCGGGTCTCCCGAAGGAGAATCCGACATTCTAGCCATTCGGCCAGCCGCTCCTCCTCTTCAACACGAGGATATAAGTCTGGTAAAGGACCCGCCACTTGAGACTTTTCTGATATGTGGTCCTGGTGTCGTGGGTGATGTGGTCAGAATTTACTTCCCAGTTCATTTCATGGCACCCATTTTAGTCTGGGTCTACGTGGGAGACTAGGACTGTGATTGGTCCTCTCTTCTTTAGAGAGACTTGTGTCTGTCTACAATATAAACAAACACAAAGTAATGCAGCTTCACAGAACATAATTACAAACAATACAAGGACGTTGCGGCGACTAGCCTTCATCAGAACACAAATACATACACACAAGACAACATATAATCAGGGAGAAGATCTTCCAGTGACTACATTACGGCACTGTATTGCTGAAACGTCATTGTATTGTTCGTAATTCTGTTCTATAAAGCTGCATTACTTTGTGTTATTTTCTATTGTTTACATTCCCACAGCTTTACCGCAGTTCCACTAATTTTACTAATATTTTAACTAGTGTCTGCTTAGGATGTCTCACAGACTAGTGTCTAGCCATGGTGTCCCACAGACTAATGCCTGCCCAGGATGTCCAACGCTAGTGTCTACCCAGGATGTCCCACAGATTAGTGTATGTCCAGGATGTCCCACAGATTAGTGTCTGCCTAGGATGTCCCACAGATTAGTGTCTGCCTAGGATGTCCCACAGACTAATGTTTGTCTAAGATGTCTCACAGGCTAATGTCTGCCCAGGATGTTCCACAGATTAGACATGTTAAATCTACTGCTGATACGCTACATAAGCTTCGAAAATGTTTCATTGCTTGCCTCTGAACTAACCTTGTTTAAGTGAATGTTGTTCTTCTGGTCTGTTTTAGCTACGTGGGATTCCTGACCTGGGGATACGACACCTTGGAGGTGGTGACCAACAACCTGCCGTCCACTAGCCTCAAACACATCGTCAACTTCATCCTGGTCTGCAAGGCCATGCTGTCCTACCCGTTGCCCTTCTTTGCCTCGGTGGAGCTTCTACAGACTGCCTTCTTCCAAGGAAGGCCCAAATCATGTTTCCCGCCCTGCTTGGACCAGTCCCGACATCTCACCTGGTGGGGTCTCAGTCTGCGACTTGGCCTCGTCCTCTTCACTTGCGCAATGGCCATCATTGTCCCACACTTTGCTCTGCTGATGGGACTGATTGGCAGCTTCACGGGGACAATGTTGTCGTTTGTGTGGCCGTGCTACTTCCATCTTCGTCTGCGCTGGTATTTCATGTCCCGCGCCACTCGAGTCCTTGACATTGCAATTATTATCACAGGCCTTCTCTGTGGCGGGGTCGGTATATATTACTCTGGCCACGCCATGTCGCGGGCTTTTCAAGGACTGCCGCCATCTTCTACTCACACACTGAAATTACCAATTCACGATTAGGACCTATTTGTTTTAAATTTAGGTATATTTTCCTCTTAGTGTGTTTTGTGTGTATGAATGAGTTGTGTGTGTGTGTGTGTGTGTGTGTGTGTTTGTGTGTGTGCGTGCACGTGCGCGAGCGTGTGTGTGTGTGTGTTTGTGTGTGTGCGTGCGCGCGAGCGTGTGTGTGTATGTGTGTGTGTGTGTGTGTGTGTGTGTGTACAAATTATGCCTGTAATATTGTCACTGATAGTTGAGAAGTTTCTCACACCCAGGAAGTGACAAAATGACTAACCCAAGGAAAGTCTACCCACTGAACGTAGTAAAGATACAAATGGCTCATAGATAGCTAGTCTGTTTGAAACATACAGGTCCCAGAAGAAATCTAGACCCCCTTACAGTGGTCGAGTTTTAAGGGAAACTAAAGTGAAAACAGTAACTTTGGTTAGAAGACCGTAGACTTAATTATCCCTCCTACATACTAACTGAAAACGAAACGAGCCCTCAGGACGATAAGCAGACAACATTGAAACATTATTGCACCCTGACACTCTAACCTATTAATCTAAGTACTAAATTATTATTGACTGCACTCAACGTCTAGTTTTTTGTTTTTTTTTACATTTTTACCAATATATAGATACACGTAGTTTACAGAAACGAATATCCCTGAAAGGAATGACGATTTTACAGAATACTGTGGTTAGATCTGTTACTACTTAATACAATAGTTTATGTCTTTATTAAAGCATTCATGCTTTTAAATATGAAATCATTAATGAACCCTAAGCACATCAACTAGGATATTGAAGGTTGGTGGTAGCTCTGGAAGAAGGTGGATCGTGGACTTAGCTTGTCTTCTTCCGATCCCCAATGAACGTCTGTAGTGAAGCTCCAGTTCTCTTTTCTCTCCTCTGGACTAATGATTGAGCAACACTGCACTCAGCTTGACTGATCTGAGTACTTTGCTAGCGTTTATAAGTCTTACTACAGCAATGCGTTGTTTACACTTCTATAGTTTATTGTTGCTCTTCGCTGGTAGCAATATTAATTCCCTTTGGTTGATTAGAACAATTCTTGTGTTGAAAATTAACGTTATTATTAGATTTCGTTCCGTGGTGATTGGATTAGTTGGTGATGACACAACAATCCTGCTGAAGAGATTGTACATCTCTCTCCCCTTTCTCTCGCTCTCTCTATCTCGCGCTCTCTCCCCTCTCTCGCTCTCTTTCTTTTCTCTCCCCGTCTCCTCTTCTTCTATTTTTCTTTCTCTCTCTCTTTTTCTCTCTCTATTTCTCTCTTTCTCTCCCTTCCTTCTCTCTCGCTCTCTCTCTCCATCTCTCTTTCTCTCTCTCCCTCTTTATCTTTGTCTCTCGCCCTCTCTATCTCTCTTTATCTCTCTCCCTCTTTCTATCTCTCTTTCTCTCTCTTTCTCTCCCTCTATCTCTGTTTCTCTCTTTCGCTCTTTCTCTCTATCTCTCTTTCTCTCTCTATCCCTGTCTATCTCTCCTGTTCTCTCTCTTTCTCTCTCCCCCTCTCTATCTCTTTCTCTCCCCCTCCCTCTCTATGACAATGTTTATATTTTTCTACGTGAATGTAACATGTACAATATATAACTGATGTACGAAAGAGTTGCTGGAAGGGCCAAATATAAGACGGACCTGTTTTGCCCAAATTGTGACCCTTTGAAAATAAAGTTTGTTCATTCTCTCTCGCTCTCTCTCTCCCTCTCTCTCCTCCTCTCTCCCACTCTCGCTCTCTCTCCCTCTCTCTCTCTCTTGCTCTCTCTCTCACTCTCAATCTATCTCTCCCCCTCTCCCTCTATATCTCTCGCTCTCTCTCTCCTCGCTCTCCCTTCAGCTCTCTCTCCATCTCTCTCGTTCTCCCTCAACTCTCTCCCTCGCTCTCCCTCTCTATCTCTCTCTTTGTCTCCCATCTCTCTCTCGCTCTCTTTACCCCTCTCTCCCTCTCTCCCATTCTCTCTCGCGCACTCTCTATCCTTCTCTCTGTCTCCCAAATCTCTCTCCTTTCCTCTCTCTCACACTCTCTCATCCCTCTCTCTATCACACACTCTCTCTCTCCCTCATTCTCTCTCTGTCTCTCTCATTACGTCCAGACACTGACCATGAAATGTTTCGGGAAGTAAATGTCACGGGTCAGACAGTGAGTCAGGCGGGTCAGACAGTGTGTCGGACAGTGTGTCAGATAGTGTGTCAGGCGGGTCAGAAAGTGTGTCAGACAGTGTGTCAGTCGGGTCAGAAAGTGTGTCAGACAGTGTGTCAGGCGGGTCAGAAAGTGTGTCAGATAGTGTGTCAGGCGGGTCAGAAAGTGTGTCAGACAGTGTGTCAGGCGGGTCAGAGAGTGTGTCAGACAGTGTGTCAGACAGTGTGTCAGGCGGGTCAGACAGTGTGTCAGGCGGGTCAGAAAGTGTGTCAGGCGACTCAGACAGTGTGTCAGGCGGGTCAGACAGTGTGTCAGGCGGGTCAGACAGTGTGTCAGGCGGGTCAGAAAGTGTGTCAGGCGACTCAGACAGTGTGTCAGGCGGGTCAGACAGTGTGTCAGGCGGGTCAGACAGTGTGTCAGGCTGGTCAGACAGTGTGTCAGGCGTGTCAGGCGGGTCAGACAGTGTGTCAGGCGGGTTAGACAGTGTGTCAGGAGGGTCAGACAGTGTGTCAGGCGGGTCAGACAGTGTGTCAGACAGCGTGTCAGGCGGGTCAGACAGTGTGTCAGACAGTGTGTCAGGCGGGTCAGACAGTGTGTCAGACAGTGTGTCAGGCGGGTCAGACAGTGTGTCAGGCGGGTTAGACAGTGTGTCAGGCGGGTCAGACAGTGTGTCAGGCGGGTCAGACAGTGTGTCAGGCGGGTCAGACAGTGTGTCAGGCGGGTCAGACAGTGTGTCAGGCGGGTCAGACAGTGTGTCAGGCGGGTCAGACAGTGTGTCAGGCGGGTCAGACAGTGTGTCAGGCGGGTCAGACAGTGTGTCTGGTGGGTCAGACAGTGTGTCAGGCGGGTCGGAAAGTGTGTCAGGCAGGACAGACAGTGTGTCAGACGGGTCAAGCGGGTCAGACAGTGTGTCAGGCCGGTCAGACAGTGTGTCAGGCGAGTCAGACAGTGTGTCAGGCGGGTCGGAAAGTGTGTCAGGCGGATCAGACAGTGTGTCAGGCGGGTCAGACAATTTGTCAGGCGGGTCGGAAAGTGTGTCAGGCGAGACAGACAGTGTGTCAGACGGGTCAGGCGGGTCAGACAGTGTGTCAGGCCGGTCAGACAGTGTGTCAGGCGAGTCAGACAGTGTGTCAGGCGGGTCGGAAAGTGTGTCAGGCGGATCAGACAGTGTGTCAGGCGGGTCAGACAGTGTGTCAGACGGGTCAGACAGTGTGTCAGACAGTGTGTCTGGTGGGTCAGACAGTGTGTCAGGCGGGTCGGAAAGTGTGTCAGGCAGGACAGACAGTGTGTCAGGCGGGTCAGACAGTGTGTCAGGCCGGTCAGACAGTGTGTCAGGCGAGTCAGACAGTGTGTCAGGCGGGTCGGAAAGTGTGTCAGGTGGATCAGACAGTGTGTCAGGCGGGTCAGACAGTGTGTCAGGCGGGTCAGACAGTGCGTCAGTCGGGTCAGACAGTGTGTCAGGCTGGTCAGACAATGTGTCAGGCGGGTCGGAAAGTGTGTCAGGCGGGACAGGCAGTGTGTTAGGCGGGATAGACAGTGTATCAGGCGGGACAGACAGTGTGTCAGGCGGGTCGGAAAGTGTGTCAGGCGGATCAGACAGTGTGTCAGGCGGGTCAGACAATTTGTCAGGCGGGTCGGAAAGTGTGTCAGGCGAGACAGACAGTGTGTCAGACGGGTCAAACAGTGTGTCAAGGGGGCAGACAGTTTATCAGGCGAGTCAGACAGTGTGTCAGGTGGGTCGGCAGTGTGTTAGGCGGGATAGACAGTGTGTCAGTCTATCTGTCTGTCTGTCTGTCTATCTATCTGTATGTCTGTCTGTCTGTCTGATTATCTATCTGTCTGTCTGTCTGTGTGTCTGTCTGTCTGTCTGTTTGTCTGTCTGTCTGTCTGTCTATCGGTGCGTGCCAATTCTTAACCCTTTGAAAATACAGATTTTCGTTCGTTCGTTCGTTCGTTCTGTCTGTCTGTCTGCCTGCCTGCCTGCCTGCCTGCCTGCCAGCCTGCCTGCTAGCCTGTCTGTCTGTCTGTCTGTCTGTCTGTCTGTCTGTCTAGTTTGTTAGCTATCTGTCTGTCTATTGTCTATCTGTCTTATTGTCTGCTTGTCTGCCTTATTACCTATCTGCCTATTTGCAAGCCTGCCTCTTTGTTTGTCTGTCTCTATATTTGTCTGTCTCTATATTTGTCTGTCTATATATTTGTCTGTCTATATATTTGTCTGTCTATATATTTGTCTGTCTATATATTTGTCTGTCTATATATTTGTCTGTCTATATATTTGTCTGTCTATATATTTGTCTGTCTATATATTTGTCTGTCTATATATTTGTCTGTCTATATATTTGTCTGTCTATATATTTCACTGTCTCTGTTGCTCGCTTCTCTCAATGTCTTCACTATCCATCAAAATCATAATTTAAAGTGCGTTCGTATGTGTGATATGTGTGTGTGTATGTGTGTGTGTGTGTGTGTGTATTTTGGTGTGTGTGTGTTTGTGTGTATTTTGGTGTGTGTATGTGTGCATATTGTATTTTTTCGTGTGTGAGTGCGTGTTTGTGTGTATATATTGGTGTGAGGTATGTAAGCGTGTGTGTGTGAAAATGTGTGAGTGTATTTGTGTGTGTGTGTGTGTGTGTGTGTGTGTGTGTGTGTGTAAGTGTGTGTGCAAGCTAAACTGTGAAACTAAATAGATGCAATTAAAACAGCAGACATATAGTGTAAACAATGTGTTCATCACTGTTGTTCTTGTTCTTCTTGTTCTTCTGGCTTTTATTGTTGTAGTTCTGCTTGTTCTTGTTCTTGTTCTTTTAGTTCCTCTTGTTCTTGTTCTTCTTGTTCTTCTTCTTGTTCTTGTTGCTCTTGCTCTTCCCCGTGTTGTTCTTCTTGTTCTCCTTGTTGAGTCTGCGGATGTCTCAATGCAACATTAACAATACAAGCACGAGTACACAGAAACAAGACTGAAACCCCAGGACAGCGCCTAGAGGGCTATAAGAATCTCAATATGATATGTAGAACAGAAGACCAGCATGCCCGAATGGATAAGAGCGATCGTTCTGAAACATCCGGTGTGCTGATGCCGAGGTAGCGGGTTCAACCCCTACACCGGTCTGTTGGACTAACATTCTGACTTCTCATCCTGGACTTGGGGACGTAAATTACAAGTACCTCAGAAGTCGGAGGGGGTTCGGCTGATGGCAAGGGAAACTGGAAATAGGGAAAGCTAAACCACACGCTAAAATCAAACCAGTGCACTAGAAGTAATAGCACGTATGTGAACTACGATGCACTGTGAGCAACAAAAAAAAAAGTTTGCAGTCAACACCAGCACTTTTAGCTGCTGTTGATGTCCAGGCAAGTTTTACGTACAGTAGTTTGACATTGCAATTGAAAAAAAAAAAAAATTAATTTGGTGATATAGACTTCCGGTACAATGGCGACGACGTGACGCATCTATTCTTTGGGAAGACGCTGTTTTAGTGTTTTTCCTGTGGATTATGTGGTGTTATTTTGTTTTCATTTATTGGAAGTGTTCGAAAGAAGCCACGGAAGGCATGAGATGGATACGAGAAACAGAGCAAGTGTGTAAACTTATGTCACTAAGACACGAGTTGACAAACCAACCCGACACGGGGACACGAAGGGGCGGAGTTATGTGGTCACATGACTGCGCCAGGTCAGAAGCCGGAAAAGGGTGCGCTCAGGGAGAGCGAGCTGAGACGTGAAAGGAGAAGGTTGGTTCGGAGAGATTTTGAGAAGGTTGAAAGCGGTTTTGCGATGGTTGCAGTTATTCTAGATGCAATCGACAGTAAAGAGTGTTCTTGTTTAAGAAAGCTGTGAGTGAAGAAGCAGTACACTGAAGTTAACGACTGATGATGGGCCAGTAAATGTCGACCAACTGTGGCGAGAGAGCTGACCCCGTTATGTGAACACTTCGACAGAATGGCGGAGCGAGATACACGCCGTGACTGGTTGGTCACAAGTGTAATGTGCGTGAGTAACTAGAACTGTTATTAACGTTTAGCAGTCAATTGTGAGATCTATATTGTGCAGCAACAGCAAGGAACGAATGACGATTAGTTGTACCATGTATTCTCTATTGATAGACAGTAGGTGTGTTGGTCATACACAGAACGCTGAAAGGCAGGAAGCCGGCGGTGTATGATGGCAACCACGGTGATAACTGTCCTACAATAAAGTGATCATGAGCTCTAAGGACGCGTTGAACTTGTTGTGTTGTGTGCACGAAAGATTCGTACAGTGTTTATACGAGCCTGTAGAGATATATTCTACATCTTCTAACCCCTAGACCAAAACCAAGATGTCGGACATGATCAGTGATTCAGGCTCTTGGCAAGGGGGTGGATGAAATTTTGAGGGCAGCCGACAGATATTGGTTGGTTATGGTTTCACGACGGCAGGCAGAGGAGCTCTGTCGAGTCAATGGCTGCGGTCAAATGACCAATACGGTTTCTGCCATAGAGGAAAGCAATGGCAAACTACCTCTTTATAAGTGCTTAGTACATTATAATTCGCATAAAGACTGATCATCGCAAGACAATGACAGAGACATTAAAATTAGCAACATGGAACGTTAGGACGTTAAACGACGGCGAAAAATTAGAGAACATAAGACAAGAAATTGAAAGAGAAAAAAATTAATATTCTAGGGATGTGCGAAACGAGATGGACAGGAGCAGGCATCAATATAGATGAAGATTTTAAGATTATTTATTCTGGATGTGAAGACCGATAAAGGGAAGTGGCTATTACTTTGGACCGGAAAACATCAACATCTGTTCAAAAATATTGGGCCGTGTCGGACAGAATTCTACTAGTTAAATTAAGTGGCAGACCTTTTAGCATAAATGTTATTCAAGTATATGCCCCAACAGGAGACTCCTGTGAAGATAGCGTAGATGAATTTTATAATGACATAAAGTCTGCCTTAAAGAAATGTAAAAATTCAGAAATAAACATCATAATAGGAGACTTCAATGCAAAAGTAGGAAATCAAGGTGATAAATACACAGTAGGAAACTATGGTTTAGGTGAGAGAAATGAAAGAGGATACAGACTCATAGAGTGGGCAAAAGAACAGGAAATGACTGTCGGAAACACCTGGTTTAAGCAACACCCTAGAAGATTATGGACATGGAGGAGTCCTGATAGCAGCATCAGAAACCAGATTGACTACATTCTGATTAGCAGAAGATTTAGAAACGCACTAACAATAGCAAAAACAGTTCCCAGTGCTGATTGTTATAGTGACCACAGACTACTTACAGGAACACTGAGGATAAAGTTGAAGAAAGCCAAGTATGTAACAGGAAACACTAAATATGATTTTTGTACATTGAGTAATGACAAGGAAATACAAAACAAATTCAACATAGAAGTACAGAACAGATTTGATATGTTGTCTGTTCATATCAGATTTGATATGTTGTCTGATCATGCCAGATATTATTCCAGGATGTGGATGATCAGTTGGAAATGTTGAAGAAATCAGTCAGTTTGGCTGCAGAAACAATTATTCCAAAATTAAAGAACGTAGGTCGTAAGAAATGGATGACAGAAGAAATTTTACACTTAATGGAAATAAGAAGACTCAACAAAAATAATCCTGCCAAATATGAAGAAATTCACAGACAAGTCAGATTATTATGTAAGGAGGCAAAAGAAGCATGGTTTGAGGAAAAGTGCTTAGACATTGAAAAACAACACAACAGTCAAAATACCAAATTAGTGCACAAAAGAATTCAGGAACTTACTAATAAAAGAACAAATACATCAACAGGCTGTCTAAAAACTAAAGATAGCAAAATCATTATAGAAAAAAGATCAGATTCTATATGTATGGACAGATTATGTGGAAAACATTTATAATGATAACAGAGAGGAACAGTATGATATTAGATTTAATAATGAAGGGCCGCCATTTTTGAAATTGGAGGTTCGAAATGTTCTTAAGCATATGAAAGCTGACAAGGCCCCCGGTGCAGATAACATCACAACAGAAATGATTAAAGCTTTAGAAGAATTTGGACTAGATGAAGTCACCCGATTGCTGAACACATTATATGATACTGGAGATACACCTTCTGAATTATGTTACTCTGTATTTATTGCAATCCCAAAGAAATCAGCAACCTTGGAATGTGATCAACATGAAACAATTAGTATAATGAGCCACATCACAAAGATTTTGCTACGAATTATCATGCAAAGAGTGAGGAAGAAAATACAGCTTGAAATAGGGGAAGAACAATGTGGATTTGTAGAAGGAAAGGGTACAGTAAATGTTGTGTATATGCTGCGAACAGTTATTGAACGTGCTATAGAAGTAAACATTATACACCTTTCCTTTATTGACTACACAAAGACTTTTGATAGAGTTAGACATGTCGCCATGGTAGATATGCTTGCAGATCTACAAATTGATGGGAAAGACATTAGACTTTTAAAAACATATATTGGAAACAACAAGCTGACATAAGGATTGATAATGAAGGGGGACAATATCAACCTATTAAGAAAGGTGTTAGGCAGGGATGTGTAATGTCTCCAGATCTTTTTTCCCTATATTGTGAAAATATTTTCAGGAATGTAGAAGATATAATTTGAATCAGCATTGGAGGACGAAACATCGCTAACATTAGATATGCAGATTATACAGTATTGATTGCAGACAATGCACACGATCTACAACAATTAGTAGACGCAGTTGTTGTACACAGTGAGCAGCTGGGGTTGGAATTAAATTGTAAGAAGTAGGGGTGTACCGGATTTCGGCTCCGGCTCCGGCAAATCCGGAATCCGGCCATATTTACAAATCCGGCTTCGGCTCCGGTCCAATTTTGCCGGATTTAGGCCGGATGTGTGTTGCCTAGTCACGTGAATTTTCTGTACATGTTTCATGAGGCCAAGACCAATTTTAGGCAATAGCACAGTAGCACTTCCGGTTTACTATTTCTCGCTGATGTAAATAAGAATTTTAAGAAAAAACCACTCATTTTGAATTTTAATGGTGCATTACTTCATGAGTTTGTGGGACTTGAATATTTCTTATTTTCGTAAATTTCTTTGGTCTTGCCCATAAAATAAAATGGCATCAAAATCTAAGTCATACAGCGCCGTTTGGGATTACTTCAAGGTTAAAGACAATGATTCAGCGAAGGTAATATGTAAGTTGTGTGACTAACAGTTATCGCGTGGACGATCAGATCGCCCCAAAGACTTCTCAACATCATCAATGCAGACCCATTTGCGATCGATGCACAGGAAAAGCTATGACGAAATTATGGAAAAGAAAGCATCACTAGAGGCCAGTGGCGACCACATTTATGCTGAATCTGGGACCGTGTTTGCACAAAGCAAACAGCAGTACCCAGCAGTCAATTGTGCAGGCATGGGACCGGGCCAAAATTTGGACCATCAACAGTCCCAATGCTAAACGCATTCATGCTGCCGTAGCCCAAATGATAGCCATAGATATGGAGCCTTTTCAAGTAGTGGAACGACCAGGTTTCAGAGAGTTGATGCATACAATGGAAAAAAGGTATGAATTGCCTTCAAGAAAGTACTTTGCTGAACATGTCATTCCTGACATGTGTAAACGTCTGAAGGTAAAAATTGCAGTAATGATATCTGACACTGATTACATATCATTCACAACAGATACGTGGACAGCTGAACACACCACTCAGTCATTTATGGGCCTCACTGGCCATTGGTTAACAGACTCCTTCGTTCTCCGCAGTGTAGTCTTCCATTGTACTGCATGTGATGAACATCACATGGCCACAAATTTGCTTGCACATTTTGAAATGATGCTGGGTGAGTGGTCAATTGCACGTGAGAAGTACCATGTTGTTGTGAGAGACAATGCATTCAACATTGCCAAATGCTTTCGTGATGGCAGCTATTCAAGTGTTGGATGTTTTGCACACACACTGCAGCTGTGTGTGCGTGATGGTCTTTTGAGTCAAAAGTATGTTGCTGGCATCATCAGTACTGAAAGAAAATTGGTAGGCCATTTCAAACACTCTTCTTCAGCAACCAGTCGTTTGATGGACTTCAAAATGAATTAAACCTACCACAACATCAGCTTATCCAGGACGTGACAACACGATGGAACTCAACGTTCTATATGCTACGACGTCTGTTAGAACAACGGCACAGCATCAGCCTGTATTGTGTTGAAATTGATTCGGTAACTGTGCTAATGGCACAGCAGTGGGTAGTCACGGAGAATGTGGTAGCTACTTTGGCACCATTTGAAGAAATCACACGTGAAATAAGTGCAGCTCAGGCATCAATATCAGTTGTGATCCCATTAGTGAAAACACTCATGGCTTTCCTCCAGAAAGAAGGTAGTGATGCTGGGATCAAAACTATGAAAGCAGCCCTGCTTGAAGCTGTTAGCAGCAGATTTGCGGACATTGAATCCAACAGTATTTACACCTGTGCCACACTACTGGATCCTCGATTCAAGCTGTGCTTCTTCTCCGAACGTGGTAGAAGTGATGTACGAGCCCATCTGCTGTTAGCAGCTAACTCCATTATTGATTCAGCAAACACAGTCAGTCCACAGGATCCATCAGCTACTTGTAGTAGTAGTAGTACTAGTGTTTTGACTTCTGTGAGCACTGCCACACAGTAAGAGTCCAGCCCATGGAGCTGTTTTGACACAATTGTCGAGGGAAATCCCACCACAGATCGTTCTGCAAGTGCCGAAGGCAACAGCATTAACACTGAGGTGGCACAGTACCTGTCAGAGCCACTTCAAACTCGACAGTCAGATCCAGTTTCATTCTGACATGCCAATAAGCAAAGATTTCCAAGTATGGCTAGACTGGCGCAGGCATTTCTTGCACCACCACCTACAAGTGTGCAATCGGAAAGGCTGTTCAGTACTGCAGGAGACATTATCACTGACCACCGTAGTAGCCTTTTACCACAAAATGCGGAGACGTTGATATTCCTGAAATACAACTCGTCCCTTCTTGACTCTGAGAGTTCAACTTCACAGCCATAATGAAGACTGACTGACTGAAATAGTGAAATTACTGAATGAATGTATTTCAATAACTTCAATCTGTTCAATGTACTGTTGCTGTGAGTTGTAACTGAGATGCCGATTTGCCAACTGAAAACAATGTGAAAACTAAAAACTAAAACTGAAAACTAAAAATTAAAATTACTAAATTAGCATTATGTGCTTATGTATTATGTTTCATCTTGAACTTATGGAACTTAATATTACTTAATTACTTATTCTAATGTAAATGTAATTATTTTACATTTAAATGATTTAATATGAGTATATCTCATCATTGTCATGTCTATAGTAATGAACTGCAGTAATGAACAGTCGAGTGACTCCACTCACCTAAGTCAAGTGATGTAGTACGTTATTTTATTTTTATTTTTTTATTTGTAAATCCGGCTCCGGCCGGATCTCACTTCATAAATCCGGCCAAATCTGGCCGGGGCCGGATTTCAAAAATTTGAATCCGGTACAGCCCTAGTAAGAAGACACAGGTTATGGTCGTCAATAGGAAGAACAAAGTACCGCAATGTAATATACAAGTAAATGGGAATATTCTTCAACAAGTGAATCGGTACAATTTTCTAGGAACAGTCATAACATCTGATGGGAGATGCTTTGAAAAGATTAGAACAAGAATCTCCATGGCGAAAGTAACCTTTAGCAAGATGAAAAACATTCTTACCAATAAAAAGATGTCAATTGAAACGAGAAAATGAGTGTTGAGGGGAAACATAGAACCTTATATGGATGTGAAACTCGGACAATGTGCAGTCAAGCTGAAAAACATCTGATGGCTGCAGAAATGTGGTTTCTGAGGAACATGCAAAGAATACCATGGACAGATAGAAAAACCAATGACCAAGTACTACAGGAGACAAATGAAAATCGTAAGTTGATTAGAGAAATTAGACTTAGACAGTCAAATTATTTTTGGACATGTTATGAGAAGAAATGGATTGGAGAACTTTGTGACACATGGCAAGATCTAAGGGAACGGACCAAGAGGAAGACCGAGAGGAAAATACCTGGGTGGCTTGGCCACATGGCATGGATGAGACAGGAACACTGAGCTGATCCACGACGCTGGTGATCGAGTGAAATGGCGAGTCATGACCGCCCACGCTTTCGGGCATGACACATGATTGATTGATTGATATAGTAAAAAAAAAAGATATTAAACATTACGAACTAAAGTATAGCACTGAGAAACTCGAAGTTTGTGAGTAAAGTGTGCATTATGGTTCTGCGGAAGCTGTCGGGATAGCATACCCCAGGCAGCGTCGGAATGACCGAGTGTCGGAATCGATGGATCCAATAGATGTCATTGTTTAACGTGAATTTTATTTGCCAAATGAAATATCGCTCCTGAATCAGCATTTCGCAACTAGCATAATCACCTAACTAGGCCCTGTAAGGGATTCTTTTTACAATAAATAATTTCGGATCGTTATTCGGAAGAGTGCCCATTTTAAAAAAAAATCGCAATAGCATCTCTGGGACTTAAGTTAGTGTAGAGACCACTCCCGACCAAGTACCACAACACCATCTCTGGCTAGGACTTAAGTTAGTGTAGAGACCACTCCCGACCAAATACCGCAACACCATCTCTGGGACTTAAGTTAGTGTAGAGACCACTCCCGACCAAGTACTGCAATAGCATCTCCATGTTTATGAGCCCGGGTACAGATAGGCGGACTCAAGAGCAAGAAGTACTATTCTGGAATTAAAGGTCACGTCTGCGATTGCGAATAATGCTCATTATTATTTGCAATTCGATTGCGAATAACGCCTCCCTAAAAAAAGAATGCGATCATTATACAGACGTTAGATAATTTTACTGCGTGTGACGTCTGGGGTATTATTGTATTTGCAAATGTAAAGGAAACAAACACCGCACCTTGTAAATACACACTGTTTTGTACGGAATAAAACTATCTTAAACACAAGAAATATAATTTAAATACTTCTGAGGGACATAAAATGGATGGAAAAGACCTTAGACTTGTAAAAAAACATATATTGGAAACAAGTTGCCATCAGAATTGATAATGATGTAGGTCAATATCAGCCGATTAAAAGAGGTGTGAGACAGGGATGTGTAATGTTTCCAGATCTGTTTTCCCTGTACAGTGAAAATATTTTCAGAAATATAGAAGATATGGACGGAATCAACATTGGGGGACGATACATCAATAACATTAGATATGCAGATGATACAGTCTTGATTGCAGACAATGAACAGGAATTGTACAATTTAGTAGATGCGGTTGTTGCACACAGTGAACAACTAGGGTTAAAATTGAACATTAAGAAGACACAGATTATGGTCGTCACTGGAATGACAGAAATACCACAATGTGATATACGAGTAAATGGGCATATTCTTAAGCAAGTGAATCGATACAGTTATCTCGGCACAGTCATAACATCTGATGGGAGATGCCTTGAAGAGTTTAGAACAAGAATTGCCATTGCGAATGTAGCCTTTTGCAAGATGAAAAACATACTGACCAATAAAATGATATCAATTGAGACGAGAAAAAGAGTTTTGAAGTGCTACATAGAACCTGTACTTTTGTATGGATGTGAGGCGTGGACAATGAGCAGACAAGCTGAAAAACAGCTGATGGCTGTAGAAATGTGGTTTCTGAGGAAAATGCAAAGAATACCATGGACAGACAGAAAAACCAATGAACAAGTCCTTCAAGTAATAAATGAAGATCGTAAACTGATTAGAGCCATTAAACGTAGACAGTCAAAATTTTTTGGGCATGTTATGAGAAGAAATGAATTGGAGAACTTGGTGACAACTGGCAAGCTCGAGGGGAAGAGACCAAGGGGAAGACGAGAAGTAAAAACTGGATGACTTGGCCACGTGGCATGGTCGAGACAGGAGCATGGACCTGATCCACGACTCTGGTGATCTAGTGAGATGGCAGAACACGACCGCCCTAGCTGATCGGCATGGCACATGATGGATGGATGAATGGATGGAAGGGACAAAACAACATAACTGTATTTGAAGGGACATTACATAAGTAGCATGAATGTATTATGTGATTTAAATAATTCTAGTATTTATCTTAATCATTTATAAAAGTGTCATAGATATTAGCAACAGACATTGTATATAAAGGAATAAAAATATTAAATTATCTTTAAAGTTTGTAAAAAATGAATACTTTGTTTTAGATGCGTGAGAATTTTAGAAACTAATTTCCTATCTCACCTCGATATTTCATGTCATATTTTATTCTAAATACTACAATTTTATCGCATTCACATAACATAAATTTTGGTCCGGCCTGTAAAAGGCCAAAACATCCTTAATATTCAATGCAGCCTAGCATGTTCAGTGTCGGCTTCCCCGTCAACCTGCCATCCATCCTTGGGGGCGTTGAAGACTGGGAGAAGACAGTAGACCTGCAGGGCCTTGGCAAATACCAGGTGGACATCCTGAAGTTTCAGTTGCGACAAGAAATGTGTAGTGTGCTCTCCGTCGATTCAACAGCTGGTACTAATCGAGCAGAATGGTTCCGTTCGAGTCAAAAGTCGAGGAGCAGCACGACTCAATTCTACCATTAACCTTACCCCGTTCAACCTCAAAAAGAAGTTGTATTAGTGTCCATCACCAACTCAAATTGATAGTCCTGTGACTGAGTCAGTCGCAAAATCAGCTGCCCACGGTTTTACCCTCACAAGAGCAGCACACCTATAAGATGGAGATATGCAGTGACATGGTCGCCAGCCTGAGACAGGAAGGATATACCGTCAGGCTATTCGCCGTGGAGAAAGTCGCAAGAGGCCTTGTTACCAACTCCGCATACAATGTGGCGTGTCTGTCTGTCTGTCTGTCTGTCTGTGTGTCTGTCTGTCTGTCTGTCTGTCTGTCTGTGTGTCTGTCTGTGTGTCTGTCTGTGTGTCTGTCTGTCTGTCTGTCTGTCTGTCTGTCTGTCTGTCTGTGTGTCTGTCTGTGTGTCTGTCTGTGTGTCTGTCTGTGTGTCTGTCTGTCTGTCTGTCTGTCTGTCTGTCTGTCTGTCTGTCTGTCTGTCTGTCTGTCTGTCTGTCTGTCTGTCTGTCTGTGTGTCTGTCTGTCTGTCTGTCTGTCTGTCTGTGTGTCCGTCCGTCCGTCCGTCCGTCCGTCCGCCCGCCCGTCCGCCCGCCCGCCCGCCCGCCCGCCCGCCCGTCCGCCCGTCCGTCCGTCCGTCCGTCCGTCCGTCCGTCCGTCCGCCCGCCCGCCCGCCTGGGGCGTCACTCTGTCTTTCCAGAGTGTACATCCGTCTATCCTGATTGTCTGATGGACTGGCCATAATCATATGTGATAAAAACTCCGCCGCGGAGCAAACACGGCAGGGGATTCTGATCATCAGAAGTAGTCCCCCTTCCCCAAATGTTTCGGTCAACATTTACCTACTGAACATTCTCTATGGGCGGGTCAATGCAGGTCATGATTCCGGAGGTCGATTTCGTTGTCCTTGGTGTTTGTGCTCTCCCTTAGCTATAAACATGTCAACTCTCAATGCTTGTGCGATGGCAAGTCGACAGCGCAGCCTTCCTTGTCTCTGCGTTGCTGCCCGGCTCGGACGAAGTAAATTCCCAGCGGCCTCGGTCCGGCCCGTTTAGTCTCGCGATCAGGGTTACGCGAAACCATGTGTGCAGGTTATGGATGAGGTTAAAGAGCAGCCGACAGATAGTTGTGGGTTATGGTCTCCAGCTTCACGACGGTAGGCAGAGGATCTCTTTTTTGAGGAGACAATGGCTACGGTCATTGACCAGTATGGTCAAGGCTAAGAAGGAAAGCAATGGCAAACTACCTACTGTACAGATGTCAAGAACATTATGTTTTGCTATATCATCGACATTCAGAGACACGGCGTAAATGGGTGCTCTATAGGAGCAGCCTCAACCGGTAGGGAGTCATGGGCACCAGATGACTCCAGTCCGTCAAAAGGCTACTAGGTGCTAAAGATTATTATCATTAAAAGTAGGAACCTGGAATGTCAGAACAATGAATGCAGTTGGAAAATTGGATAACATCAAACAAGAAATGGGAAGAAATGGTATTAATATATTAGGAATGTGTGAAACTAGTTGGAGAGGGGCTGGGATCAAGACAGGAGGGGATTGTAAGATTATTTATTCTGGAGGAGAGGAACGGCAAAGAGGTCCAGCCATTATGTTGGATCGGCAAACATCAAATTCTGGTAAAGGATATTGGGCTGTTTCTATATTGATATTCTATTAGTAAAATTAAACGGAAGATCTTTTAAAATAAATTTCATTCAAATATATGCTCCAACAAGTGAAAGCAGTGAAGAAAGTATAGATGAATTTTACGACATGGAGCGTGCTTTGAAGAAATATATTTTAAAAAATCAGAAAAAAAAATATTATAATGAGTGATGTCAACGCAAAAGTGGGAAATCAAGGCGATGGGTGCAGTGTGTGCAACCGTGGTTTGGGAGAGCGAAACGAAAGAGGATACAGACTTGTATAATGGGCAAAAGAACAAGAAATGGTTGTAGGAAACACCTGGTTTAAACATCGTCCTACAAGATTATGGACATGGAGGAGTCCAGACAGCAGGATTAAAAACCAGATAGATTACATCCTGATTAGCAGAAGGTTTCGAAATGCCCTAATAGTCGTAAAAATAGTTCCCAATACAGTCAATACAGTGATCACAGATTAATTACAGGCACACTGAGAGTAAAGTTAAAGAAAGTCAAGTATACAACCGGAAACACTAAATATGATTTGTGTAATGTGAAAACTGACAAAGAAATACAAGATAATTTTAACATAGAAGTAAAGAGCAGATTTGATATATTGTCTGATCTCGAGATCCTATTTCAAAATGTGGATGATCAATGGGAAATGTTGAAGAATTCAATCAGTTTAGCTGCAGACAAAAACTATTTCAAAATTAAAGAAAGTGGGTCGTCAGACATGGATGACTGAAGAAATTTTACAGAACAAAATTAATCCTGCCAAATATAAAGAAATTCACAGAAGTTGAAAAACAATACAACAGTAAAAATACTAAACTAATGTACAAAAGAATAAAAAACACATACATCAGCAGGCTGCCTAAAGACAACAGATGGAAAAATCATAATAGAAAAAGATAAGATTTTACATGTATGTGAAAAACCTTTATTTTGATAACAGAGAAGAACAGTATGCTATTCAAAATAATAATGAAGGACCATAAATTTTGAAGATGGAGGTTCAGAATGCCCTCAACCATATGAAAACTGGCAAGACCCCCGGTTCATACAGCATCACAACAGAAATGATTAATGCTTTAAAAGAATACGGAATAGATAAAGCTTCCAGACTCCTGAATAAAAATATGATACTGGAGATATACCTCATGAATTATGTAATTCTGTATTTATTGCAATCCCAAAGACATCAGGAGATGTGATCATCATGGAACAATTAGTATACTGAGTCACATCACGAAGATTTTGCTAAGAATTATCATGCAAAGAGTTAGGAAGAAAATACAACCTGAAATAGGAGAGCAACAATGTGGATTTGTAGAAGGCAAGGGTACATTAAATGCTGTGTGTATACTGAGAACAGTAACTCAACGTTCTATAGAAGTAACCAAAGATCTTTGCTTTATTGACTACACAAAGGCTTTCGATAAAGTGAGGCATGTCAACATGATAAGGATGCTTGAAGATCTACAAATTGATGGAAAAGACCTTTGACTTAAAAAAAAACACACAACATATATTGGAACCAACAAGCTGCCATAAGAATTCATAATGAAGCAGGTCAATATCAGCCTATTAAGAGAGGTGTGAGACAGGGATGTGTAATGTCTCCAGATCTTTTTTCCCTGTACAGTGAAAGTATTGCCAGACATATAGAAGACATGGAAGCAATCAACATTGGGGGACGATACGTCAATAACATTAGATATGCAGATGATACAGTCTTGATTGCAGACAATGAACAGGACCCTCAATATTTAGGAGATGGGGTTGTTGTACACAGTGAACAACTATGGTTAGAATTGAATTGTATGAAGACACAGATTATGGTTGTCACTAGGAAGGAAGAAATACTGCAATGTAATATACTAGTAAATGGGCATATTCTTAAATAAGTGAATCGGTACAGCTATCTCGGAACAGTCATAACAACTGATGGGAGATGTCTTGAAGAGATTAGAACAAGAAGTGCCATTGCGATGGTAGCCTTTAGCAAGATGAAAAACATACTGACCAATAAATAGATATCAAGTGAAACGAGAAAACGAATGTTAAAGTGCTACATAGAGCCTGTACTTTTATATGGATGTGAAGCGTGGACAATGAGAAGACAAGCTGAAAAACATCTGATGGCTGTGGAAATGTGGCTTCTGAGCACAATGCAAATAATACCATGGACAGACAGAAAAACAATCGAACAAGTCTTACAAGAAACAAATGAAGATCGTAAACTGATTAGAGACATTAGATGTAGACAGTCAACATTTTTTTTGCATGTTATGAGAAGAAATAAATTAGAGAACTTGGTGACAACTAGCAAGATCGAAGGGAAGAGACCAAGGGGAAGACCAAAAAGTAAATGCCTGGATGGCTTGGCATCGTGGCATGACCGAGACAGAAACACGGAGCTGATCCACCACTCTGGTGATCGAGTGAGATGGCAGAACATGACCGCCCAGGCTTATCAGCATGGCACATGATTGATTGATTGATTGATTGATTGCTTGGCCTGGCCGCTTTGTTCGCCTGTGTTCTGGCCACACCCACTATGACCGCCAATTCAGTAAGGACTGTATTATGGCGTCATGTGAATCGGTCTTGGGTTAGTGCGACTTTACATGCGGACAGTACGTGCTCTGTAGGAGACAGGACGGGTCGGTGCCTTTCCCCCACTTTACCAAGTTGGCAGCTGATGGCAAGACATCGTAGAGGGATCGGACAACGAAACTTAAGCGCAGTGGTGCCATACGCCATATCTCATTCCATGTTAGGGACTTCTGCAGTATCTCTTCCCATGACATCCACTGGACCTGCTGCGCTTGCTGGGCAGCCATTTCTACTCTCTTTTCGTCCTCTCCGTCGTGGATCTCTTGAACCATCATGCCTCTGCGTTCCTTGGTAGTCGCCTTTGGCCACATCTGAGCTTTGTTATGGTTCCCGAACCCCATTCTATACGACTGGGTGTGCCCCATGACTTCCTTCAATTTAAGTGATGCCTGGGCAGCTTCGACTGCGCTGTCGACTTAATATTGAACACTGTGGATATGGAATGGATCTGGCTTTCGGCATTTTGGCTAAGATCAAAGTGTACTATATGCACTCGATCTTACCAGGCCCACATGCAGAGGCTGACATCCATATAAAACACAGGAACGTGGGACCTGAAGGCGCGGCTTTGACTCCCTGGGGATCCGCGAGCCGTTACTTAAAAAAAAAAAATACACAAAAACCATTAAACGGGATCGATGAACTGTGGGCAAACCCATATGAAAACCTACTTTGATATGAAACATTCAACAATTGTTATAAATTTACTTCCGTCCATCTGTTGAACTGAAGAATGTAACATTATCCAAGTGTGTTATTCTAAAGGATAGTAAGTTTCTCTTTTGAATTGCAATTACTTGGGTGGCGGTGTGTTGGGGGGGGGGGGGGGGGGGGGGGGTGAATTATCGATAAGAATTCAAACATAGCTACTTTTGCCGTTCTATAATAATAAATAATATGCAGTCATTACACAGACATTTAGAGAATCTTGCTGCATTTGGCGTCTGGGGTCTTGTTGTATTTGTAAATGTAAAGGAAAACACACATTCATCATCATCATCATCATCATCATCATCATCATCATCATCATCATCATCATCATCATCATCATCATCATCATCATCATCATCATCATCATCATCATCATCATCATCATCACCATCATCATCATCATCAAGTGCCCTGCCAGCTGGAGTATGCGTTCAAGGCTCTCCACAGATCTCGGTCTTTGGTGTAATGGATAGACTCTACTGATGATATTCCTCCATGTCACCGTCTCAAATCCTACAGCATAATTTCTCTTGGTCTGTTTCTGCATCTTTTCCCCTCGATATTTCCAGTTGTCGCGATGTTCCCCAGTACCTCACTTCTCATCACGTGACCAAAGAAAGCTGTTTGTCTCTTTCTTATTGTTGCATATAGTGTTCTAGTTTCATTAGCCTCTTTCAGGCAATCGTTGTTAGTTACTCTGGCAGTCCAAGGAATTCGCAACATTCGTCTAAAAAACCACATCTCTGTTGCTTCTAGTTCTTCCTAATTTGTTCATTTACACTCCAAGATTCACTGCCATACAGCAAAACTGGTTCTATGTAGCATTTCAGCACTTTCTTTGTTACATTCATTGATAATGATTATTGCATAAGATAATCTTCATTTTCTGAAATGCGGCTTTTGCCTGCCCTATTCATCTCTTAATAATTGTTGTACATCTTCCATCGATGTTATAAATGTCCCTAGGTATTTAAAGTTATCCACTTGGTTAAGAATTTTCCCTTCTATTTCTATGTCACATTTTGGTGTCACCATTTTCTTTGATATCATGATTGTTACTGTTTCTTGATATTCAAGGAGAGTCCTTTCTTTTCACTATCTGTTACTAAAATGTCCAACAATTGTTGTAGGTCTGTTGCATTATCCGCCACTAATACTGTGTCATCTGCATAGCGTATATTGTTTATATTATAACCTCCGATTAGTATTCCTGGCTTCTCTTTTATCTCTCTCATTATTACTACGCTATAGATGGAAAGAAATCCGGCGACAAGACACACCCCTGTCGTACTCCTAGCTTTATCTGTTCGTAACTACCCTCTTTACTTCCCATGTTAATTGCTGCTACTTGGTTCCAGTAAATATTCTTTTTTATTCTTAAGTCTAGCCCATAATCGGGCACTCTCACGATGTTTATACTTCACCTCGACACCGCAAGGTACAAGAGGAACATGATGAGATGAGATTCTTAAGTCTTTCCTATCAATGTTGATATCTTCCAACATTTTAATTAGTTGTCTTAGTATAATTTGTGAAGCACAAATAAATTGCTCCTTGTAGATACGCACTGTTTTGTACAAACTAACACCGCATTAACGGAAAACATGAAAGAGACATAACAACATATGTTTGATCAAGGGAAATTACTAAGATTAGCATACATTTAATATTTAATTTACAAATATTTATAGTATTTTATCTAATATTATACAAATTTGTCATGAACAATCTTAGCAATTTTACTTTCTATAAAAATTATGGTCAATGCTTTAAATTATCTGTAAAATCAATAAAACTGAAAGTTGTTCTTTAGATTATTGAAAATTTTATAAACTATTTTTGTTCTCTTTCTAGATACTTCATTCAATATTTTTATTCTTTTAATGGTAGTAGTTGCTGCCTCCTGTTGTAATCAAAAAAATTTTTCTGGTCTGTAAAAGGCCAAATTTCCTTAATGATTAAATCTTCACCGCGGATCAACCACGTGCGTGAGGGGAATCTGGTCATCAGAAGTAGTACCCCCCCCCTTTCTCCGAATGTTTTGGCCCATTTACCTACTTTACATACTCAGGAGGCGGGCAGGTCTGGGTCATGACTCCAGGAGTATTTCCCCAACCGTGCGAGACGTTCACTCGATTTCGTTGTCCTTATTTGTGCTTGGACCTTAGGCCTAGCCACTTTTTTTTCTTCCTAAATTGCTTTTTAATTATATAACCTGCATAGTTGGATAGCTCTTGAAAAAAAAAAAAAAGATCCAACGGTATCTTGTTAAAGCCTGTAGGTCTATTATAAGTCGAGATATTAATGTTTGTGTGTCAGTTTAATCATTTAATCACAGTATATATGAATAGATAGAGAATACGTCACATGTGCAGTTGCCAAAGAAGAGTGGTTGCAGAAACAATGCAAAGAAATACGAGAATCTGGAAATAAAACACAACTCGAAAGAATTACATGAACATATAAACAGATTTCTTCTTCTTCTTCTTCTTCTTCTTCTTCTTCTTCTTCTTCTTCTTCTTCTTCTTCTTCTTCTTCTTCTTCTTCTTCTTCTTCTTCTTCTTCTTCTTCTTCTTCTTCTTCTTCTTCTTCTTCTTCTTCTTCTTCTTCTTCTTCTTCTTCTTCTTCTTCTTCTTCTTCTTCTTCTTCTTCTTCTTCTTCTTTCTTCTTCTTCTTCTTCTTCTTCTTCTTCTTCTTCTTCTTCTTCTTCTTCTTCTTCTTCTTCTTCTTCTTCTTCTTCGTCTTCGTCTTCGTCTTCTTCTTCTTCTTCGTCTTCTTCTTCTTCTTCTTCGTCTTCGTCTTCGTCTTCGTCTTCTTCTTCTTCTTCTTCTTCTTCTTCTTCTTCTTCTTCTTCTTCTTCTTCTTCTTCTTCTTCTTCGTCTTCTTCTTCTTCTTCTTCTTCTTCTTCTTTTTCTTCTTCTTCTTCTTCGTCTTCGTCTTCTTCTTCTTCTTCGTCTTCTTCTTCTTCTTCTTCTTCTTCGTCTTCGTCTTCGTCTTCTTCTTCTTCTTCTTCTTCTTCTTCTTCTTCTTCTTCTTCTTCTTCTTCTTCTTCTTCTTCTTCTTCTTCTTCTTCTTCTTCTTCTTCTTCTTCTTCTTCTTCTTCTTCTTCTTCTTCTTCTTCGTCTTCAGCGTTCCGAGCCATTGAGGTTCTTTGCTGCAGATACAATCCGTCTCCATTCGTCTCTCTTGTTGACCTTTTCTTGCCAGTCGTTGATTCCAAGTGCTTGTAGGTCTGTGTATATATTATCTCTCCACCGTCTTCTTGGTCTACCTCGGGGTCTACGGTCATTTATTTCCTGAGTGTAAGCGAGTTTTGTTTCCCTATTATCTTCCATTCTTTCTATATGCCCTAGCCATTGTAGTCTATTAGCCTTCATGATACCAGTGATTAGCGGGGACTTAAACAGATCATAAATGTCTTTGTTACTTCTTCTTTTCCACTCTCCACTTTGTATCCCTAATGGGTCCAAAGATGCGTCTTAAAACTTTGTTCTCAAAGATTTGTAACAAGGCTTCGTCTCCTTTCGTTGTACTCCAGGTTTCAGAGCCATACAGCACAACTGCTCTGATCAGTGTTTTGTATATTGTGATAAAAAGATTTACAAAGAAGAAAAATAATATAACAGGGAACGGCTGTATCAAAGAAAAGAATAGTCTTTCCTCTTGAGCCTAAGGCGGCGCATAGGGCAGAAGTCATGGCTCTCCATGTCTGGCGGTTCGCTGCTACCTGTTGTAGATCCTGGATGTTCACTTTGCCGTTAAATGAGCCTTCTCTGATGATGGTTCTACGCAGGGTCTCTCTTGGTCTTCCCCGTTTTTTTTCCCTACTGGTGACCATAAAAGGGCTTGGTTGGGGAGTCTTGTCTTGTCTATTCTGAGTACATGGCCGATGTAGTTCCAACGGCGTTTTCTGATAAAATTGGATACAATATCTTGCTTTATCTCTTGTCTTCTTTGGTTTTGAAATCTGTCCAGTGGAGGTTAAGAATTCTTCTAATACATTTGTTCTTAAATATGACTAATTTATTTATCTAAAGCTACCGTTGATTTCTAACTCTCACAACCATACGTTGGCACTGTAATCACACATGAGTTGAAGATTTTAAGTTTCCTATGTTTGCTGAGCCGGCTTCCTGGCCTAGAGGTTAGCGACTTTTCTCCGTAATCTCGTATACTCGCGTAAGTAACGTGACGACGGTAAGAATCAGCAGTGGTTCGAATGGCGTCGGTAAATTACGGGGTATGTGAGCCGGCCGCTCAGAAAGCAATGGCAAACTACTGAGCGTAATCTTGCCAAGAAATCAACAATCAGCTGAAAGATGCTGATGCTGACAGCGATGTCCTGTAAAGGATATGCAAAAAAAAAAAATGTTTGCTGAGTGTCTTTGACTTCCTGATGTTTGACAGTTTATTGAAGGCACCAGATGCCAGTGCGATTCTGGACAATATTTCTGTCGTTGAGTCTCCTGCAGATGTCATTTTGCTTCCTAGGTATGTGAAGCTGTTGACTTTTTCAAGAACATGGTTGTTTAATTTGGTGTCGTCTGAACTGTTGGTAAGATCAATAGTCTTTGTTTTTGCTGTGTTAATTTGGAGACCAATTTGTCCTGAAACATTTTGGAGGTGGTTTATTTTCCCTTGTGCATCTGGGTGTGTTGAACTTAACAGCACTATGTTTTTTTTTCCATTAATTCATTGTTTTCACTATCATTTTACACTGTGTGAGTGAGAGAGTGGGTGAGACAGTGAATGAGAAAGAGTGTGAGTGAGAGAGTGAGTATGAGACAGAGAAAGTGAGAAAGTGTGTATGCGCGTGTGCCTGCAAGGGTGAAAGAGTACGTGAATGTCTGTGTACACGTATGTGTGAGAGATTGAGCGAGAGAATGAGTTAATGTGAGAGAGAGGTTGTGTTCTGTGTATATCTGTCTGTGTGAGAGAGTGAGAAAGTGAGTGAGTGTGAGTTAGAGAGCCGCCGAGTGAGTGAGTGAGTAAGGGAGAGTGAGTTAGTGAGTGAGGGGGAGAATTTGTGAGTATGTGTGTATGAGCGTGTGTGAGTGAGTGTGAGAGCGAGTGAGTGTGCAAGAGAGAGACAGTGGGTGAGTGAGAGAGTGCATGTGAAGTTAATGAGTGAGAGAGAGAGAGAGTTGGTGAGTGTGTGTGTGTGTGTGTGTGTGTGTGTGTGTGTGTGTGTACTTGTCTGTGCGAGTAAGAGAGTGAGTTAGTGAGGTTTAGAGAGTAAATGAGTGAGTGAGTAAGGGAGAGTGAGTTAGTGAGTGAGGGGGAGAATTTGTGAGTATGTGTGTATGAGCGTGTGTGAGTGAGTGTGAGAGCGAGTGAGTGTGCAAGAGAGAGACAGTGGGTGAGTGAGAGAGTGCATGTGAAGTTAATGAGTGAGAGAGAGAGAGTTGGTGAGTGAGTGTGTGTGTGTGTGTGTGTGTGTGTGTGTGTGTGTGTATGTATGTGTGTATGTGTACTTGTCTGTACGAGTAAGAGAGTGAGTTAGTGAGGTTTAGAGAGTAAATGAGTGAGTGAGAGGGTGAGATTATGTGAGGCAGCGTGTATGTGTGAGTAAGTGTGTGGGTGGATGGGTTGGTGTGTACGTGTGTCCATATGTGTGTATGCGTGTGTTTATGTGTGTGTATGTGGGTATATGTGTATGCACGTCTGAATGTGCGTGTGGGTGTGTATATGTAAGTGTGTGTAAATGTGTGTTTGTATGTGTGCTTGTGTGTGTAAGTATGTTTATGTGTGCGTACATGTGTGCGTGTGTTTATATGTATGTGCGTGTGTATATGCGTGTATATATTTATGTATGTTCGTGTATGTATGTGCATGTTTGTGTGTATGTGTGCATGCATGCAGTGTATGCGAGGGAGTGTGTATTTGATAGCGAGAGGGTGTGTGTCTGTCTGTGTGGGAGTGAGAGTGAAAGAGTGTGACATTGAGTAAATGAAAGATGGAGAGAGTGACTTAATAGGTGAAATAGTGATTGCGAGAGAGAGAGAGAGAGAGAGAGAGAGAGAGAGAGGGAGGGAGGGAGAGTGAGCAAACGAGAGAGAGAGGGAGGGAGGGAGAGTGAGCAAACGAGAGAGAGACAGTGGAAGAAGTGATCTGTTAATGTGTGTGTATGTGTGCGCGCATTGTTTGTGAGTGTCTATGGGTGTGTGTTGGTGAGAAGAGAGAGAGAGAGAGAGACAGAGAAAGAGAGAGAGAGAGAGAGAGAGAGAGAGAGAGAGAGAGAGAGAGAGAGAGAGATTTAAGCGCACGCATATGATGTAACATGCTATTCCATATATTTTGTGTATTCTCATGTTCATATTACCATTTTGAATGCCAATTGATGTTATCTTAAATATAAAAGGCGATCTCCGTCCGTCCGTCTGTCTGTCTGTCTGTCTGTATGTCCATATGTCCTTTATGCGCTCGCGAACGGCCCATCCGATTGAGATGAAATTTTCTACACGTCTTCCTTTCATTCCAGCGCAGCCCACTGTCATATTTTTTTAGTGTGAAATCGGCTGCTTACCCAATATTATTTAATTTTCCATTTTTCATTATAATTTCATATATCTCAGGGGACCTAACTCTGTAAAAGTTATTTCAAGGGGCATAACTTTTCTGTATACCTTATAGTCATATTGTGGCATCGTTTTCAAAGATTTATAAACGCTGTGTCTATAGTTATATACCGGCATATGAGTTATAATAAATAATGACACAATCTTTAAGGCATTTTCAAAGTTTTCATTAAAAATAATGCACAATGCATAACATTGTAACTCATATTTTTATGCTTAAGAAGTTACTGTAGTCATGCAGGTGATTAGAAAGAGTTTTCATTAAAAATAATGGATGGTGTGTGGAAGGACATTCTTTTAAGTTACTTTTGTTGTTGTATGAATTTGATGAGACGCTACCCGCCAGGAGCTGGGCGAAGCCACGCCGGGTCAGATAGATAGACAGACCCACCTTTTCGCTGCAGTTGTCTACTCCTCCTTTTCCTTCTTCTGCTGATGCTGCTGCCGCCGCTCCATTTACCCAAGTTAATTGTTGGGGAAGATGTAAAGATCTTTCAAGTGCTCTTTCTAATGCTTTTTGTAAGTTGGTCTTCGTTTATCTAAGGTTGTTCTAACTGCAACCAATAAATGATTAGACAGACAGGCAGACAGGCAGACAGACAGACAGACAGAGAGGGAGGGACGGACAGACAGACAGACAGACAGACAGACAGACAGACAGACAGACAGACAGACAGACAGACAGACAGTCGGGAACGGGAACTTATTTGACTACTTATATGAATTAAATGAGATGCTCGCCATCAGGGGCTGGGTGAAGCCGGGCCGGATCAGACAGACAGACAGACAGACAGACAGACAGACAGACAGACATATAGACAGACAGACAGACAGATAGATAGTCGAGAACGGGAACGGGAGCTTATATGACTACTTATATGAATTAAATGAGATGCTCCACACCAGGAGTTGGGCGATGCCGGGCAGGGTCAGACAGACAGACAGACAGAAAGACAGACATACATACAGACAGACATACATACATACATACAGACAGACAGACAGACAGACAGACAGACAGACAGTCGGTAACTGGAACGAGAACTTATATGACTACTTATATGAATTAAATTAGATGCTCCCCACCAGGGACTGGGCGAAGCCGGGCCGGGTCAGCTAGTCTTCTTATATATAAAAGGCGATCTCCGTCTGTCTGTCTGTATGTCCATATGTCCTTTATGCGCTCGCGAACGGCCCATCCGATTGAGATGAAATTTTCTACACGCCTTCCTTTCATTCCAGCGCAGCCCACTGTCATATTTTTTTAGTGTGAAATCGGCTGCTTACCCAATATTATTTAATATTTCATGTTTCATTATAATTTCATATATCTCAGGGGACCTAACTCTGTAAAAGTTATTTCAAGGGGAATAACTTTTCTGTATACCTTATAGTCATATTGTGGCATCGTTTTCAAAGATTTATAAACTCTGTGTCTATAGTTATGTACCGGCATATGAGTTATAATAAATAATGATACAATCTTTAAGGCATTTTCAAAGTTTTCATAAAAATAATGCACAATGCATAACATTGTAACTCATATTTTTATGCTTAAGAAGTTACTGTAGTCATGCAGGTGATTAGAAAGAGTTTTCATTAAAAATAATGGATGGTGTGTGGAAGGACATTCTTTTAAGTTACTTTTTTTGTTGTATGAATTTAATGAGACGCTACCCGCCAGGAGCTGGGCGAAGCCACGCCGGGTCAGATAGATAGACAGACCCACCTTTTCGCTGCAGTTGTCTACTCCTCCTTTTCCTTCTTCTGCTGATGCTGCTGCCGCCGCTCCATTTACCCAAGGTAATTGTTGGGGAAGATGTAAAGATCTTTCTAGTGCTCTTTCTAATGCTTTTTGTAAGTTGGTCTTCGTTTATCTAAGGTTGTTCTAACTGCAACCAATAAATGATTAGACAGACAGGCAGACAGACAGACAGACAGAGAGGGAGGGACGGACGGACAGACAGACAGACAGACAGACAGACAGACAGACAGACAGACAGACAGACAGACAGACAGACAGATAGTCGGGAACGGGAACTTATATGACTACTTATATGAATTAAATGAGATGCTCGCCATCAGGGGCTGGGCGAAGCCGGGCCGGATCACACAGACAGACAGACAGACAGATAGACATATAGACAGACAGACAGATAGATAGTCGGGAACGGGAACGGGAGCTTATATGACTACTTATATGAATTAAATGAGATGCTCCACACCAGGAGTTGGGCGATGCCGGGCCGGGTCAGACAGACAGACAGACAGAAAGACAGACAGAAAGACATACATACATACATACATACATACAGACAGACAGACAGACAGACAGACAGACAGTCGGTAACGGGAACGAGAACTTATATGACTACTTATATGAATTAAATGAGATGCTCCCCACCAGGGACTGGGCGAAGCCGGGCCGGGTCAGCTAGTAATTTATAACATGAACACATGTACATCACTGCAGAGTGGGTGAGAGAATTAGGGAGTATGAGTGAGAGAGAGAGAGAGAGAGAGAGAGAGAGAGGGAGAGAGAGAGTTAATGAGTGTGAGTGTGTACCTGTGTAATAAAGAGAGAGAGTGAGAGAGAGAGAGAGAGAGAGAGAGAGAGAGAGAGAGAGAGAGAGAGAGAGTTGAGTGCACGCATGTCCTGTAATATGCCATTCCTTATTTTTTGTGTATTTTCATCTTTCACATTATCATTTTGTAAGTATGACACTTGATTTTATCATGTATAATATAACATTACTGTAATGTGAGCGAGAGCGTTAGTGAGTGGGAGAGAAAGAGAGAGAGAGAGAGAGAGAGAGAGAGAGAGAGAGAGAGAGAGAGAGAGAGAGAAAGAGATAGAGAAAAGAGAGAGAGAGAGAGAGAGAGAGAGAGAGAGAGAGAGAGAGAGAGAGAGAGAGAGTTGAATTGCATCACTAATTTTTAAGTTACAAATTGTATATGTACAATTTTTCTACATTTTCTTTACAATTTTGCGACAATGCTCACGACAATCGTCACTGTATGTGTGTGTGTAAAGTGTGGGAGCTTGGTCATAATAGTAGGTTGGGGGATGGGGGATGTGTGTATGGGTGGATTCGTGATGTGCGTGGGTGGGTTCAGAATGTGTGGGTGGGCGGGGTGGGATTGTGTGGGTGGGTGGGGGATTTGTGTGTGGGTACGTGCGGGATGTATGGGTTGGCGGGGAGATGTGTGTGGGGATGTGTGTTTGGCTAGGTGGCTGTGGGTGAGTGGGTGAAGGAGGATATGTGGGTGGATGATTGATAGTGGGCTATGGGATGGGTGGGGGATATATGTGTGGGTGGAGAGATGTGGGTGTGGGGATATGTGGTGGGTCAGAGATGTGTGCAGGTGGGGGTGGTTGTGGGTTTGGGGATGTGTGTGTGGGTGAGGGATGTGTATGGGTGTGGGATGTTTGGGTGGATGGGTGGGGATGTGTGTGTGGGTGAGAGATGTGTGGGTGAATGTGTGTGGGGGATGTGTGTGGGTTGGGGGAGGGGTGCGCAATGTGTGTGGGTGATGGATTTGGGGATGTGTGTGTGGGTGGGGGATATGTCTGGCTGGGTTGGGGTGTGTGTGGCTGGATGGAGGATGTATGTGTGGGTAGTGAGGGTGATTGTAGTTTGGGGATGTGTGGATGGGTAGGAGATGTGTGAGGAGATGTGTGTGTGGGTGAGGGATGTGTCTTTGGGATGTATGCGGGTGGGTGAAGGATGTGTGTGAGTGCGGCGGATGTGTGTTTAGATGGGTGGTTGGGGTGTTTGAGTGTGGGTGGGTAGATAGGAGATGTATGTGTTGATGAGTGGGTGAGGGATGTGTGGGTGTTAGTGGTTGGGGTATAAGTACGTGTGTCTAGGAATGTGTGAGGGGATGAGTGTATGGGTTGGGGATGTGTGTGTGGGTTGTGCGTGGATGGGAGGTGTGTGTTTGTGAATGGGGGATGTGTTGGTGGGTGGGATGTATGTGAGGGATGTGTGTATGGGGGGGGGATGGAGATTGTGCGTGGGTGGGGATGTGTGTATATATGGGTAGAGTTGTGTGGTTAAGGGATGTGTGGCTAGGGGATGTGTGGGTGGAGGATGAGTGGTTGGGTAGAGGATGTGTGAGTTGGTGATTGTATATGAGTAAGGGTGTGTGGTTAAGAGATGTTTGGTTGGAGGATGGGTGTGTAGAGGATGTGTGGGTGTGTAGAGGATATGAAGGTGGGTGAGTGTGTGTAGGTTAGGAGATGATGGGGGATGTTTGTAGTGGTGGGCTCGGCATATGTGAGTGGGCTGGGTGAGATGGGAGATTATGTGGGTGGTTTCGGAATTTGTGTGTGGGTAGGTGCGGGATATGTGAGTTGACGGGGAGATGTGTGTGTGCGTGGGGAATATGTGGCTGAGGAATGTGTGTTTGGCTGGGTGGTTGGAGGTGTGTGGGTGAAGGAGGATAAGTGGGTGAGTGATTGTTGGTGGGTAATGGGACGGGTAGAGGATATGTGAGTGGGTCGGGAGATGTGTGTAGGTGGGTGGATGTGTGTGGGTGGGGGATGTATGGATTGGGGAATGTATGTGTGCTTGGGGTGTGGGTGGATGGGATGTGTGGTGGGTGAGAGGTGTGTGTGTGGGGAGATGTGTAGGTGTAGGGATGTGTTGGAGGGGTAGGGGCATGTATGTGTGTGTGTGGGTTATGTGTGTGGTTGGACTTAGGAGTTAGAGTGAATGGGGGATGTGTGGGTGGGTTGTGGGTGTGTCACATAACATAGTAATATGCATTGTTTATGTTTACAAAATTCATGTGACAATGTTGTTTTCCTATACAGTGTTGATGAAAGAAAGATGAGTGATTGGAAGGGCCGAATGTAAGACGGGCCTGCGTGCCCAATTTGTTACCCTTTGAAAATAAAGTCTGTTCGTTCGTTCGTTCGTTCGTTATGTCGTCGGCAAAGTCCAGGTCTTCTAGAATTTTGTCAGCACAATGGATACCCCTATTTGTGTTGTTTGTGCATTTGTGCATGACTCAATCGATAGCTATTCCAAAGATCAACGGTGACAAGACAAACCCTGTTTCACTCCAGTTTCCAATGAGAACCAGTCAGAGTTGCCTGATTCTATTCTCACGCAGCAACGTGTCTCCTTATAGAAAGATTTTATGATGTTAATATATTTGCCAGGGAAACCATAGAAGTTAAGTAGATTCCAAAGTGAAGGACGGTGGATACCGATTTGAAAGCCGACAAAGTTAGTGAAATTTCGACTGGAATTCTAGTCTTCAATGATTATTCTAAGGATGAAAATGTTGTCTATACATGACCGTTTTGGTCTGAAGCCAGCTTGTTCTTCTCTGAGCCTTTCATCTATAGACTTTTTCAATCTCTCAAGTAACATGCTACAAAAAAGTTTTACTGGTACTGACAGTAGGGTGATACCACGCCAGTCATTATTGCAATCAGACATGTCACCTTTTTTAGGCAGTGTGAAAATAACACCATCCTTCCACTGTTGTGGTGGGTATTCGTATTGCCATATTTCATTGATCAGCTGTAACAAACGTTGTAAGGTATTCTCATCTGCTGCTTAGAGCATATCTCCTGAGATGTCGTCTTCACTAACAGCTTTGTTGTTCTTCAATTTTTTAATGGCTGCTTTAATTTCGTCCATGGTGAATGACTCACAGGAGGCATCTAGTGGGATAATGGTGGTTTCTCCATCCAGGTTAGGAACACTGTCAGGCTGCGGTCTATTTAATATTTATTTGAAATGTTCTGCTCATGGTTGCTTTTGGTGGTCATCAGATATCAGTAGTTTACCTTGTTTGTCTTTGATGGGTTTGTTTGGTGTAAGTGAGTGATTGCATAGTTGTTTCATGATGTGGAATACGGCTTTGTTGTTTCCAGTTTTGGCAGCTGATTCTGCATCGGCGGCCAAGCTGTGTATAAAATGCTATTTATCTTTTCGTGCACTTGATTTCACCTCTTTATCCAAAATGGAGTATTTTTGTTTATGTGTTTCATATAAAGATGTGTCTTCTGTAGAAAGAAGTGTTAGTTTTGCTTGCTTTCTTTCTTGTATCTTCGTCCAGGTGTTATCGATTAGCCACTTCTTCTTCTGTCTTTGTACGTAGCCTACTGTGTTTGTTGCCGCATATGGCAAGGTTTCTTTCGGAAATTCCAATTTTCTGCAATGTTATTTTCACTATTCGCATTGCCCGTTATACTTTCTTTGTTAGCGTAGATGTTTTGTACCTCTGAGTTGAATGCGAGTTGGTGTTCTTTAGTCAGTGGGGACTGTGAGTTTATTTTCTTGGTTCCGGGTGTTTTATACAGAGTCTTAAGCTTTATTTTTAGCTTGGCTATGCAGAGATTGTGATCGCTACCAGAATCTGCTCCGCTGTAAGCTCTGACGTCTTATACTGATGAACGGAATTTGGCACTAATGCAAAAATGGTCTATCTGATTTTTTGTGATACCATCAGGCGAATTCCACATGATTATATTTTTATGCGGAAATAGAGAGTTTGCTATTATCAGATTTGCTATTTCACAGAATTCTAGTAGTCTCTCTCCGTTTTGGTTCATGTCCCATAGACCGTGAATTCCCATATATTTCTCGACACCCTTATTGTCAGACCACCATATCTTGGCGTTGAAATCGCCCATTACAGCAACAATATCGTGTTTGGATGATAAGTTGATGGTACCAATTAGTTGGTTGTAGAAATTATCTTTGTTAATGTCGGTATCGTCGTTGGTAGGTGCATAGCACTGTATGAGTGATAGCTTGGAATATTTTGTTTGGTAACGCGCTGTTATGATTCTGTCTTTTACTAGTTCCCAGCTGATTAGTGATCTTTCTGCATTTTTTTAATATGATGATAGCGATTCCGTTCGAATGATGGTTGTCAGTTCTTCCTGAATAAATTATGTGTCTTTGTTCGTAGTTAAGAAACGTTTTACCTGAGTCAGTCCATCTGCACTCGCTAACCCCGAGAACATCTAGGTTGTATTCATTCATACCACTACACACCTGAGTAGTTTTCCCTGTCTGGTACATAGTTTCCAATTACCAATTTCATTCCAATAACCAATCTTGAAAGTATCTTTGGAGTTTAGCAAGTTTGAGCGATGCATCATAACATTAAATCCAACAATTGATTCTGAAAACAACGGGAAATGGTTTGACGGATTGTCGATCAACCGTCTTTAGCCAAGCCAGAAGAAAAACGCGTCGAGAATATTCAGATTGTATCCGTTCATAACATCACACACTACACACCTGAGCTAATTTTAATGTTCCAATAACCAGTTTGAGAATATCCTGGGAATTCAACAAGTTTGTGCGAAGCGTCTAACATTTAGAGCTAGAAATCTGATTCTGAAACAACGGGGAGTTTTATGATGGCGGATTGTCGAGCCGTCGATCAACCGTCTTAAGTCAAGCTAGAAGAAAACACGTCTCGCCATCTTGACCCAAACCGGAAACCCCTGAGAGAGGAAAGAATGGAGAAATTATAATTAATAACACTGACATAATAAAAAGATGGGCATAGTACACAGAAGATTTATTCTGGGACAACAGGGGCAATAGACCAACATTGTATAATACTCAAGATGGACCAAATATATTAAAGGCTGAATAAGAAAAGGCTATAAAAAGATGAAAGAAGGAAAGGCTGCAGGTCCTGACAAGATAACAACAGAGATGATAAAATCCTTATCCAGCTTTGGCATTGGAACTATGGCAGAATTATGTAATGATATATATATATATATATATATATATATATATATATATATATATATATATATATATATATATATATATATATATATATATATATATAAAGAGGAGTGCGGCAGGAATGTGTACTGTCCCCAAGCCTCTTCAAAATATACACAGAAGGAATTTTTAAAGAAGTTGAAATGCCTGGATTTAACATCACTGGACGAATCATAAACAATCTTAGGCATGCTGACGATACCGTGTTGCTAGCAAAATGTGAGCAAGAGTTACAAGACCTAGTGGTACAAGTAATCAGGCACAGTGCAGAATGTAGCTTATATATTAACATTTAAGATGGAAGTGAAAAGGAAAGTTCATCAATGAATATCACAGTAAACAGGCAGATACTAGAACAAGTAACAAGTTTCTCTTATCTTGGATATATAATAACAGATGATGGCAGAAGTGAAATGGAAATCAAAAAGAGAATAGGAATGGCCAAAAATGTTTTCAACGGCATGAAATCAGTAGAAATATCTATACAGATTAATCTTCTTCTTCTTCTTCAGCGTTCCGAGCCATTGAGGTTCTTTGCTGCAGATACAATCCATCTCCATTCGTCTCTCTGGTTGACCTTCTCTTGCCAGTCGTTGATTCCAAGTGCTTGTAGGTCTGTATATATATTATCTCTCCACCGTCTTCTTGGTCTACCTCGGGGTCTACGGTCATTTATTTCCTGAGTATAAGCGAGTTTTGTTTCCCTATTATCTTCCATCCTTTCTATATGCCCCAGCCATTGTAGTCTATTAGCCTTCATGATACCAGTGATTAGCGGGGACTTAAACAGATCATAACTGTCTTTGTTACTTCTTCTTTTCCACTCTCCACTTTGTGTATCCCTAATTGGTCCAAAGATGCGTCTTAAAACTTTGTTCTCAAATGTTTGTAGCAAGCTTCGTCTCCTTTCGTTGTACTCCAGGTTTCAGAGCCATACAGCACAACTGGTCTGATCAGTGTTTTCTATATTGTGATCTTGGTGTTACGAGATAGCGCCTTTGATTTTAGTAGATGTTGTAGTGCATAGTGTATCTTATTTCCAGAATTGATTCTAGTTTGTATTTCTTCTTTTATGATGTTGGAGCAGTTGAAGATTGTACCCAGGTATTTGTATGTTTCCGTTCTTTTAATGGTCATATTATCTATTTGTATGTGGCCAGAGTTTCTAGCCATTCCGTCTCTTGAAATTACCATATATTCTGTCTTATCTTGGTTGATAACCAGCCCCATCTGTTGGGCTTTTTCCTTTTAGTGAGTCAATATTTCCAATGTCCATTTGTTCATTTTGTTCATTTTCCCCTATAATATCTATATCATCTGCATACCCACGCAGCTTGGATGTTCCTCCAATATCACATTCCTCCTTTACCCTCCTTACAACTTTCTCTAGAGCCAGATTGAAGAGAAGCGGCGATATTACATCACCCTTTTTCAAGCCAGAGAGATTAATAACGCATTAAAAATCAGAATTGTCAAATGCTACGTATATTCAACGCTACTGTAAGGCGCGGAAGCCTGGACATTGAACAAGCAACTAGAAAGTCGCATAGAAGCCCTGGAGAGTGGATATACAGACAAATAGGTCGTATTTCATGGAAACAAAACCAGTGAAATGCAGAGGTCCTAGAAAAACTGGGAATCAAGAGAGAGTTGATGAAAGAAATAAAGAGGAGACAAGTGAAATATTTTGCCACGTTAAAAGATATTATACTCTTATAAAACCCATACTGGAAGGCAATGTTGAGGGCATGCGAGCAAGAGGTAGACAACGATACAAGTGGGAGGATAACATCAAGAGATTGGCGAACATCAACCTGACAGAATGTACAGTCAAGGCGAGAGACAGATAATGTTGGATATCCATTGCAGCCAACCTTCATTGTGGAGACGGCACCTGATTGATTATCATTTAATATAAGCATATAGAAAAAAAATGCATTTGACCTTTTTCACTTTTTGTGACCCTACCTACACATTCACACCACTATGGGTTACACTGTCGCAAGAGATTTTACCACTGCCGCGGTCTAACTCATGGAAAGATAACTCTGCCAGTTTATATATGTAAACGCGCATACACAGATATATACATCTCCACGTCATTGGAGACGTATTGGCACGCGCAGTCTTGTCAACGCGAGGCCCTCAGCGTGCATACATTTTAACAAAAGATGTCATTTTGGAAAAGTGCACAATTATCAATGATATGGTCCGTGTAGGGTGATAAAAAGTTACACATAAATACAATCATGGGTGTTTAATGTAAACATGCATTCATTATCATTGCAGTCGCTCCGAATATTCCATAACAATATTAAATGTTCCTAACTGGAGTATGACAAGAAAAACTGCCATCTCCTGCCATTGAAATAATGCATTACAGCATGTGATCTTCATAATTTCAGTGTGACATTAATTGCCAACTTAAATGGTCGAAAATTACAAAATACACATAAAAATGAATGCTACATTTAATAATGCACAGTATAACAATGTAATACGTCTCATAAAACGGTATTTACGGGTTTACTTACCGCTTAGAATAGACAGCCTTATTCTCGGGTATAACAAGGAATCTTCAAGCGCCAGGAATGCACAAAGCAAAAGTGGGTGGGAAAAACTATATCAAGTAATCGGTGTCTGTTTTAACTCAATCTTGAAATAATCGGGGAATTTAACATCATGAATAATCTAAACGTCAGTAAATCGGAGACACAAAAACAAGAAACCAAAAATTAACGCACAAAAATCTCCAGTAAAAGTCGGATAAACAAAAGCTTAGTGCCTACTTAGTTGTGAACATGTCAACTCTCAAGCCTCCCCTCCCTCAGTGAGGAGAGCATCTGAGTGGTCTCGGGGTATGGCGTCCGCTTCGAGTGCTGGAAGTCCCGGTTAAAGCCCCGGTGAGGGCTGGGATTTTTTCACGTGGGTTTCTAGTAAATAAATTTCCCCTGGTCTCTGGGTAGTGAGATCGGACGCCCGTCTGTATTGTTGCGCACGGAAAAAAATCCATTGGAATTTGGAAATCGAAAAAGAGTAGTCTAACGGCGCTGCCCGGGCAAAATTTCGAGTTAACAATCTACCGCAGTATTTCAGGATCCTCGCCAGTGCTAGGAGTTCGTGCACTGAGTTGAGTTTAAGGGGAACGGAGCACTTATTGATTACACCCGTGTGCCGTGTTGTTGATCCGTCGACTATAATAAACTAAACTAAACTTGTGCCCTCACACTACCTTAGCACCTGTGGTCGTGGGGAGCCAGCTTCCTCCCCAGTCACGGCCTCTATCGCATCAATTCGTCTCTCCGTGTTCATTCTTCGTGACCCGTTCATGGCGCCGCACTCTGTTAGGAAGCCAATTCTCCCTCTTGATTTCGACCCACCTCTTGGTCTCTGCAACTTAGTGCGACTTACGGACGACGACTGCCGCCCTGGTATGGAGGTTGGACTTCGGCCGACATTTGCATGATTTGACTACTGCTGCCATGCGGCGATTGCCCCACCGAACAGTCATGTACTTAGATGCACTACCCACGATATGAGGGAAGCCTGCGGAGGCAACACGAGACAGTGCAAGTTCTTGCTCTTAGTTGAAAGGTTGTTATTCGTTCTGCAGTTACCGCTTTAACCATTCCACAGCCATCACGAGTTCTGGCTTGTCCTTTAATGCCCATTTGCTTTAGCACATCATGCACGGAGTGCGAGACTGGACCTCTTCCGTCTACCTCAACAGCGAATAAAAGATTAAGTGATACCGTTAAACCTGTTTAAATAAAACTAAGTGTGAAAGAGAATACATGGTGTATGATAGAATTGCTATTCAAAGACTTTACTATACATGACAGCAAATGATTACTCCAACATCATCATCAACAAGTAATGTGTAAGTAATTACGCCGTGCTATGAATGTAATATTATCTTGTGTGTATGAATGTATATGTTGTAATCGCACATTTAAACATGTTTGAAAAAAAGAAACACACACACACACACAACGCACTTTGTAATTACGCACTGTTTTGCACTAAATAAAAGTTAGTTGCTTATCCTTTACAGGAGGTGTGCAGTCAACACCAGCATTTTCTTGCCGTTTTTTCGTAAAAAAAAAAAACCAGCGCTAACGCGGTCTGCTGCCAAATCGCGCGCAGATGTTTTTCGAACGCGGGTATACGGGATTACGAACAGCGTGCGTATCACTTTCGCCGAGGAGACACTTTGGGAAACCCATATAAAAACCTTATTTCATATAATACATTCAACATTTTTTACACATTCCCTTCCTTCCATCTATTGAACAAAAGAATTTACAAGGATCCAAGTTTGTTATTCTGCATGGTACACTGTAGGTTTTACTATGGAATTGCAATTACCGAAAACATCAACTTATCGATATGAATTCAAACATCGCTACATGTGCCGTGCCGAACTCCCTGGCGAAGGAGTTAACGACTTTCTCAGTAATCCCGCATATCCACGTGAGGAGCACAGCTGTGTGAGATTCGGCAGCGGATCGCGTTGCGTTGTTTACTTACGTGGTATGTGAGCGTACTGAGCGTAATCTTGCCAAGAACATCAACAACAGCTGAAAACTGCTGGTGTTGACTGCAACGTCCTGTAAGGGATATGCAACTTAAAAAACAAAACAAAAAACATTTGCCATTCCAGAATAATAAAAAGTGTGTAGTCATTACACATACATTAGAGAATCTTGCTGCATTTGACGTCTGGGGTCTTGTAGTATTTGCAGATGTAAAGGGAACACACACTGCACCTTGTAAATGCACACTGTTTTGTGCGGAATAAAATTACATTAAACAGAAGACATGCAATTTAAATATTGGAAAGAAATGTATTATATATGGAAAGGGACATAACAACATAACACTATTTAAAGGGACATTACAAAAGTAGCTTGAATAGCTTATGTGATTTAAATAATTGTAGTATTTATCTTAACCTTTTATAAAATTTTCATAGAAATTAGAGCCAATTATCATAAGTAATAGGAGAATATTGTAAAATTACCTTTGAAGTTTGTGTAAAATTGAAAGCTTTATTTTAGATATATGAGAATTTTATAAATCAGTTTCCCATTTCTCCTCGATATTTCATTTAATATGGTATTCTTTTAATGGTAGTGTATTATTGCATAACTCAGTTGCAGATTTTTATCCGGCCTGTAAAAGGCCAAAACATCATTAAGATGACTGTACAGAGTAAGTAGCTTTTGTTTGTTGACCTCTGGCCCAGCCCGCCCAATAAATCCTTTTCTGTTGTGATTAAGTCACTACGTGTGCAGCAAACTTCAATCTGCTCTCTCTCTCACCCACTCTCTCTCTCACTCACTCTCTCTCACTCTCTCTCTCTCTCTCACTCACTCTTTCTCTCTCACTCACTCTCTCTCACTCTCTCTCTCTCTCTCTCTCTCTCTCTCTCTCTCTCTCTCTTATCTACCTGTCCTTTTGCCTACTTCTCTACATTACTACCTGCCAACATATTTGCAAGCCCATCTCTCTGTTTGTCTGTCTATATATGTGTCTGTCTATATATTTGTCTGTCTATATATTTGTCTGTCTATATATGTGTCTGTCTATATATGTGTCTGTCTATATATGTGTCTGTCTATATATGTATCTGTCTATATATGTATCTGTCTATATATGTGTCCATCTATATATGTGTCTGTCTATATATGTGTCTGTCTATATATGTGTCTGTCTATATATGTGTCTGTCTATATATGTGTCTGTCTATATATGTGTCTGTCTATATATGTGTCTGTCTATATATGTGTCTGTCTATATATGTGTCTGTCTATATATGTGTCTGTCTATATATGTGTCTGTCTATATATGTGTCTGTCTATATATTTGTCTGTCTATATATTTGTCTGTCTATATATGTGTCTGTCTATATATGTGTCTGTCTATATATGTGTCTGTCTATATATGTGTCTGTCTATATATGTGTCTGTCTATATATGTATCTGTCTATATATGTGTCTGTCTATATATGTGTCTGTCTATATATGTGTCTGTCTATATATGTGTCTGTCTATATATGTGTCTGTCTATATATGTGTCTGTCTATATATGTGTCTGTCTATATATGTGTCTGTCTATATATGTGTCTGTCTATATATGTGTCTGCCTATATATTTATCTGTCTCTGTTGCTCGCTTATCTCTTCACTATCCATCAAAATCATAATTTAAAGTGCGTTCGTATGTGTGTTGTGTGTGTGTTTGGTGTGTGTGTATGAGTGTGTTTTTTGGTGTGTGTATGCGTATGGTGTGTGTGTGTTTGATGAGTGTGTATTTTGGTGTGTGTATGCTTACATGCAAATAAACAGACATTTACAAGGCAGTCTATCTGAACATTCTTGCTAAATACCCACACAAAACTACTTCAAACACTAGCAGAATACAGAAACTTGGACTTTCAGAATCAAGGCAAGGTTCAGTTCCCTTACATACAACAGAAACATATTTTTTACTCATGTTCAAATACAAACTATCTATTATTTTTCCTGACTAAAATGTGTAAACTTTCTTTAATTTCATTTTCTCTTGCAACTAGAATTACTGTTGTATCTGTAAACAACAACAACAACAACAACAACAACAACAACAACAACAACAACAACAACAACAACAAAACACACACACACACACACACACACACACACACACACACACACACAAAACACCTTCGGATTGGCTCAACCCTTGTTCATTTGACATAACGACGTACCTTAATTAAGTCTGAATTTTTTTTTACTATGCGGAGCGCTATCGAGAACAAATTACTCAAACTGTTCTGGATTTTCTCAGTCACGGATTATTCTAGCACATCAGTGTTTTTTAACACACCAGTAATATTAATTCTGTGACAGAAATTTTATTTATCTTCAACACGTGTAGATCTGGTTTAAAGATTTTCTCTGTTACGGAGTATTCAAACTCATCAGTGATATTAATTGTGTGGCAGCGATTTTTATTGTTTTCACCACGTGCAGATCAGGATTTAAGATTTTCTCTGTCACGGATTATTCAAGCACATCAGTGATTGTTAATACATCAGTGATATTACACTGTGGCAGTAATTTTAATTATCTTCACCAGGTGTAGATCTGTATTAAAGATTTCCTCTGTCACGGATTATCGAAGATTTAAAACCAAATTGTTAAACGTGTCAAAGTCAAAACGAGTGAAGGGTTTGAGGGAGGAGTGCTCTACCAAGCAAACACACTTGTGTTTTCTATATCAGGACCTCAGGTATTTCCGTTCAACTACTCGCTGATGGCGAGCGTCTTGATGGGGCCAGGCGAGATCTCTAGGCAAGGGATGAAATCCATCTACCGTTTTGAGGACCCTAAAAGAAGGTACGCTACGCTGACACCGGAAGAAAAGGCAGCTTATTATGAACGGCTTCACGGAATGAAGCATGAACTGCAGGATCCTAAATTAACTATTGTAACTATTGTAATTGAAAACACAGAGAAGGAAAAGACCAAGGCTATGATTCACTGGATGCCTACAACCGCAAAGGTTGAGACAGTGAAGATAATAGCCGCGGATATTTCGGGAGATATAAATGCGGAAGTGCATAATCTTAATTACAGCAGGGACAAGTGGTTACTTTTGTGCAACCCGAAAGAGCCTCTACCACATTACGTGGATATGGAGTTGGACGGGATAGAAGATAAGCTACACCGTCTCTTCATCACAGTTCCGGGGCGCCGTACGGCGTGTACAGTCTTCGGGGAGGACTCCCACTGGAGTAATACAAGTCCGGCCAAAGTACAAATCAAGAAGGGGCCTAGACTGGCACAAAGAGTAACCTCGAACTCCCAGACAGATCAACATATTAAGCAGGGTGAAGACAATGGCAACGGTCATCGACCAGTATGGTCACTGCTAGGAGGGAAAGCAATGGCAAACTACCTTCTTTACAGATGCCAAGAATATCATGCACTGGAGTCTTATCGATAATCAGAGAAACGGCTTAAATGGGTGCTCCATTGGAGCAGTCTCGTCCGGTAGGGGTAGTAATGTGCACCATTTGACCCCAGACCGTCGTCAGGCGACAGTGTGCAAAAGCATATCAAAACTGAAAGTAGGAACTTGAAATGTAAGAACTATGAGTGGAGATGGAAAATTTGATGACATTAAGAATGAAATGAGAAGATGAAATATTAACCTGTTAGGTATATGTGAGACCAGATGGACAGGAATGGCCACTATGACATCTGAGGAATTTACAATAATCAACTCTGGTGGAGAGAAACAACAGCGAGTAGTAGCAATTATAATGGGTACAGACAGAGCAAACTCGATCACAGCATATTGGACTGTATCAGACAGAGTGTTACTGGTGATGTTGAGTGGAAGACCTTTTGATGTTAACGTCATGCAAGTTTATGCACCAACAGCAGACAGTAGTGATGACAGCATCGATGAATTTTATAGTGATTTAGAGAAAGCCACCAAGAAATGCAAGAATTCTGAAGTAAATATCATAATGGGTGACTTGAATGCCAAAGTTGGAAATCAACAGGACGGATGCATAGTAGGCAAGTATGGACTAGGGGAACATAATGAAATAGGTTGCAGACTAGTACTGTAGGCAAAAGAGCAATATTTGATTATTATAAACACCTGGTTTCAACAGCACCCGAGGTGATTATGGACATTGGGAAGTCCTGATCATAAGATTAGAGATCAGATTGATTACATTATCATCAACAGAAGAATTCGAAATGCCTTAAAAGCACAAAAACTATACCAAGCGCAGACTGCTACAGCGACCATATATTAATCTTAAACAATTTACATATAAAATTAAAGAAAGTCAAATATTCACCAAGAAACACAAAATTTGATCTACAAGCATTGAAGAGTGAGGAAATAAAAGATAAATTCAACGTAGAGGTAAAGAACAGATTCGATGCATTGTCCGATATGGAAATATTTTTTCAAGACGTCAGTGACCAATGGGAAATTTTACAGAAATCAGTCAACCAAACTGCAAACACAACCATCCAAAAAATAAAGATAATAGGACGCAAGAAATGGATGACGGAAGACATCTTAAAACTCATTGAAGTAAGAAGAAATAACAAAAATAACAATCAAAAATATGAAGAGATTTGCAGGAAAATTAGGAAGCTATGCAAAGAGGCAAAAGAAACATGGCTTAAGGAAAATTGCAAGCAAATTGAAAACCAACACAACACCCGGAATACCAAATTAATGCACAAAAGAATTAATGATATCACTAACAAAAGAACGCACACATCAACGGGTTGCCTAAAAACCAAAGATGGCAAAATCATAATAGAAAAAGATCAGATCTTACATGCGTGGACAGAATATGTGAAAGACCTTTATGATGATACAAGAGAAGAACAATATGATCATCCGAATAATAATTAAGGACCATCAATTTTGAAGATATAAGTTCAGAATGCTCTTAGCCATATGAAAACTGGAAAGACTCCGGGTACAGATAACATCACAGTAGAAAAGATCAATGCCTTAGAAGAATATGGAGTAGATCCAGTCACCAGACTGCTGAACGCAATATACGATACTGGAGATATATCATCTGAATTATGTAATTCTATATTTATTACAATCCCGAAGAAATCAGGAGCCTTGGAATGTGATCAACATCGAACAATTAGTATAATGAGCCACATCAGGAAGATTCTGCTGAGAATAATCATACAAAGAGTTAGGGAGAAAATACAAGCTGAAATAGGAGAAGAACAATGTGAGTTTGTAGAAGGCAAGGATACAGTAAATGATGTGTATGTACTGAGAACAGTAATTGAGCGTTCTATAGAAGTAAACAAAGATCTATATCTTTGCTTTATTGACTACAGAGAGACTTTCGATAAAGTTCGACATAAGGATGATTGAAGATCTACAAATTAATGGAAAAGACCTTAGACTTGTAAAAAAAAAAAAAAACATATAATGGAAACAAGCTGCCATCAGAATTGATAATGATGTAGGTCAATATCAGCCTATTAAAAGAGGTTTAGTTTAGTTTAGTTTAGTCGATGGATCAACATCACGGCACATGGGTGCAACCCATAAGTGCTCCGTTCTCCTCCTAACTTAAAACTGAGTCTGGAGAAACTCAGCTCAGTGCACGAACACGGTAGCACCGGCGAGGATCCTGAAATACTTTGGGTAGATTTTTAACTCAAAATTTTGCCCGGGCAGCGCCGATAGGATACTCTTTGTCGATTTCAAACTGCCAAGGGAGTAATTACGCGCGCAACAATACACACGGGCGTCTGACCTCACTACCCAGAGACCAGGGGAAATCTTATTACTAGAAGTACACGAGAAAAACTTCCGGTCATTACCGGGGCTTGAACCCGGGACCTCCAGCAGTCGAGGCGGACACCATACCTCGAGACCACGTAGCCCCCCGCCCCATTAAAAGAGGTGTGAGACAGGGATGTGTAATGTCTCCAGATATTTTTCTCCTGTACAGTGAAAATATATTCAGAAATATAGAAGATATGGAAGGAATCAACATTGGGGGATCATACATCAATAACATTAGATATGCAGATGATACAGTCTTGACTGCAGACAATGAACAGGACCTCCAAATTTAGTAGATGCGGTTGTTGCACACAGTGAACAACTAGGGTTAGAACTGAATATTAAGAAGACACAGATTATGATCGTTACTGGGAAGAAGGACATACCACAATGTGATATACGTGTAGATGGGCATATTTTTAAACAAGTAAATCCATACAGTTATCTCGGCACAGTCATACATCTGATGGGAGATGCCTTGAAGAGATTAGAACAAGAATCGCCATTGCGAAGGTAGCCTTTTGCAAGATCAAAAACATACTGACAAATAAAATGATATCAATTGAATCGAGAAAAAGGGTGTTGAGGTGCTACTTAGAACCTATACTTTTGTATGGATGTGAAGCGTGGACAACAAGCAGTCAAGGTGAAAAACATCTGATGGCTGTTTAAAGGTAGTTTCTGAGGAAAATGCAAAGAATACCATGGACAGACAGAAAAACCAATGAGCAAGTCCTTCAAGAAACAAATACAGATCGTACACTGATTAGAGACATTAGACGTAGACAGTCAAGATTTTGTGGGCATCTTCTGAGAAGAAATGACTTGGAGAACTTGGTGACAACTGGCAAGATCGAAGGTAAGAGACCAAGGGGAAGACCGAGAAGTATATACCTGTATGGCTTGGCCACATGGCATGGTCGAGACAGAAACACTGAGCTGATCCACAACTCTGGTGATGGAGTGAGATGGCAGAAGATGACCGCCCACGCTTACCGGCACGTGATGGATGGATGGAAGACGGTTTCCAGCTGGTCACTAAGAAAAAGGTACGCTCAACCAAGAAATTAAATTAAAAACATCAGTATTAACATTCGAGGTATAATATCCAAAATTAATCATCTTATACAACTCATACACAAATATAAACCTGATTGTATGCTCATACAGGAAACTAACGTTAACAACGACGAACACGCATCATATATCACAACATGGCTAGATCTAAGACATTCATGTTTTAGTCTTAGTACTCAACATATCGGACTGGGTACAGCAATAATACAGACATCGGACAGGTGGAAGATTATAGAGAAGGACAGGGACTGCCAGGGTAGGATAGCTATAGTACAGGTGGAAATAACATTCATAAATACACAACTGTCTACACATACGCACTGCCTGAAAACACACATCAGCCGATCTTCTACCAAACACTGGAAAACTTACTATCACACTCATATCGGGGTCATAACATTATTTTTAAGGGGTGATTTTAATTGCGTACTTGCTGTGAATGTCTTGTTAAATGGGGATGTCAGAATGCAAAGTAAAAACACAACAGGGGAGCATGAACATCAGTTAGACACATTGCAAACAATTTTAGATATCGATGAGTGACAGACACATACAGGCAGACTCATCCCCATGGAACAGATACAACACACACAAACAATGCACATAACAGAACAGCGCGATTAGATAGAATGTATGCGCCCAGAGCACATCATAAAACACAAGTGAAGCATTTACAGGAGACACTGAACTTCACAGACCAATAGGCTGTAGTTGTAACAATAATCAAAGTACAATCAACAACATATTTTAGAAGATCTCCTAATTGGAAATTTAACAGCGCACTTTTACAAAATCAAGACAAAAGCGATATACCAGAGGGTAATGCGCGAGAACTCTGGGAAACATTTAAACAAACTGTACGAAAGGGAACACAAACACTAGCAGCAATAATACACAGGCGAAAACTTCAACTAGAAAAAGTATTGGAAAATGCAATTAAGCTATCACTCGTCGTTAAGTTGCATATCCCTTACAGGACGTTACAGTCAACATCAATATTTTTCAGCTGCTGTTGATGTTCTTGGCATTATTACGCTCTGTAGTTTGCCATTGCTTTCTAGGCGACCGGCTCACATACCTCGTAGGTAACCAACGCGACGCAATCTGCTGCCGAATCTCGCAGCGTGTGTGTTCCTCACGTGGATATACGGGATTACGGAGAAAGTCGTTAACACCTTCGTCACAGAGAGGCCTCACTACAGACAGACAAAAATTCGCCACACACCATAGCATTACAGGAAGAATTAGATCTCCACAGACCTCACCGATTTTAGGGGGCTTTACTGCGAACAAAGTTACAAACTATAACACAAGAGATACCGAGTAAACAATACCTAGCTATAGAACAAAACATACAGCGCAGCAGACAGATAGGCCAGATAATTGAAAGGGAAGGAAATATACAAGTCGAGCCACAACAAATAGCCTTAGCTTTTGAAGATTATTATAGGAAACTTTACACATAGAAAAACACACAGGCTCAGGTAAAAGAACATTTTATGAAATTCACAAAACAACTCACAGAGGAACAGAAACTAACACTAGATACTGAATTAACACTAACAGATATAATACAAGACGTCATTACCGATGAATTATATCAGTTTTGCTTTCCTCTTCTAGGTCCCCTTTTACTAACAGTATGTCGATGACATATCTTGGCGTGATGCTTGATCGTCGCTTGTCATTCAGAGATCATGTCCATTATGTCATAACAAAAGCGCGAAAAGGTTTGTCAGCAATGAGAGTCATGGCAACTGCCAATATCTAGCAAAGACTACTAATACGTCTGTTCCAAGGACTGGTGCTTTCACCCATCGAGTATACCCTGGCCATCCTCACTGTCAGCCCTACACAGATTGGAAGACATGAAAAGGTGCAAAACGAAGCCATGTGCATCATTTTTGGCAGCACGAGAGACACCGGCTGTGTAGCTATGAGATACCTCCTTGACTTCCCGACAATGAACCATAGGATCAAGATCTGGAGAGCTCGTGCATACTTAACAATAAGTGCAGTGGTCGGCATCCTCTGCATGAAGCTATATTCAGAGAAAAGAGTGACAGGCTAAAGAGGGGCAAATCACGTATAAGTCGGGCGGAAGATGTCGTCAGACAGGTCTGCAGTCTTACCAGTATCAACCCCGGCAAGGAAATTGTGCCGGTTCCGCCAGCTTTAACGTGCGTCTTCTTCTGCATTATCACACTCGACAGACGGTGCAGAGAGCAGAACCCTGCCGCTGTCAATGCAGAGGTTAACGCGCTCATCTATGATCACTCAGATAGCCCCGAAGTGCTCATCTATACAGATGGATCTGTTGTCAAGCAGCAAAGAAGTGTGTGGGCATTTACAGCCCGTTCGGCGGGCCGAACCGTTCAAGAATCGAGTGGTGCCCACTCTATGACCACGAGCAGCATGACAATGGAGGTGATGGCAGTTACACAGGCTTTCATATGGCTAGAATCACAGCATTATGCCAACGTGTGTGTACTAAGTGATTCAATAAGCCTGATTCGGAAGGTCAGTCATTGGACTGATTCGCTGCGGAAGTCTGTTGTCCGTAAAGTCACCTTCATCTTTGTCCTGGGACGTGCGGTGTCGAGGGAAATGAACGAGCTGATAAATTGGCTACCTCTGCCCCCCCCCCCTGCAGATGGCCAGCCCATGGATCGCGCCGATGTTATTAACGTCCTTAAAGATATGCCGAGAACAGAGGACTTTGATATCAGTGAATCCACATCGCTATCCAGTATGAAAGACTTGGGAGTAAGAATTGGCTCGGCCAGACACGAGAGGTACATCGGGAAAATAAGGCGCCTCGTCAACCAACACTGAACTGGCACTATTAGCCACTGGACGCTGATACATATGCTGGGGATGGGGGAGGATCTGAGCAACTATGGACCTGTCCGGAGAGCAATAAAGATACCCCGACTGATAAGTGATAACTGATAACCGATAACAATATTCTCTGAATCTTTCCATAAACGAGAACTCCCATCCAGTGTCAACACGTCTTACATCACTCTTACTCTGGAGGACAACACCGACAAGACACTTTTAAAGAGTTACAGATCGATCTCGCTTTTAAACGTAGACTACAAGATTTTAACAAACGTTTTGACGAATAAATTGAAACCAGAAATGGCAACTCTCATCCATTAATCCAATATTTTCGGACATGGATCCACATTTTTTATTTAAAATCAGAAAGTCGGATTCTGTTAAATCATACCCTCACCAATTCTTTCATGTTGACAAGGTCAGTGAGACAGGGATGTCCCTTGTCCCCATTACTGTACGTTGTCGCCATAGAGCCACGCCTAGAAAAGATACGACAGAATGACATTGTCAGGGGTACGTTCATACCAGGGAAGGGTGAGCAAAAGCTGCTTGCATATGTGCAGGCTTGACCATGGGAATCCTATGGGAAAAATTGGGATTTTCTGAATAGTGTTGGGAAAGTCCCATGGGGCGGGATGGGATGGGACATGCATACATTACCATGCAATGTAAATTATGTCCCATGGACAACTCTGCTTATGAGGACGATTCCATTTTCTTTCCGACAACTGAATAATCTGTACGGTTCATTTTAGAAACGTTCTCGTCTCTTGGTAGAATTAAACCTCCCAACATCTACCATAATGGGTTTAGGTAAATGGAAAAATAAGGTGGATTTTCCATTTGACTTAACATCATACAATCTTATAACATTTTGAGGAATAGTCTTCCCATGTCAACCAAATCAGCCACAGATATACACATGGCAGAATCTAGAGACGAAAATAACAGCTATGTTACATCGGTACAAACACAACACACAACACAACCACCATATTTGGTAGAAGTACTATTGTTAACACATACATCATTCCAAAAATACTATATCTGTGCAGTCCAAGACCCTCCTCCCCCACGTCAGACTGTCACAAACATAAACAAAGAGATCTCATGCTCGGCTGCTACTTTATACCGTTTCCGAGCGGCTTTCCTCTGCGCTCTTACCTCTTCTAGCAGCTTCTGCCGTCTGTCTTCTGCGGACTAGCTGCTTCCTTCTTCTCGCTGCTACCAAATTGACGCAGCGAGTGGAGGTATACTCTGCGGACTTTTGCACTTTCTCATCTAGTGAAGTGTGTTTTAGCTCATGCACTAAAACACGGGACAACGTCTCATCTAATCGCGCCCAATTTCCTTCTCTGTGGCAGGAGGGGTATTTGATCTTCGCTCTGGGACTATCGGTAGGTTGCTCCAGTGCGTCATAGGGAACATCGACTTGAGTCTTTTCAGCTCTGTGGAGTTCTCCCTTGCTGAGATCTTCTCATGACTTATTGCTATCCCTTTCAGAAGAGCGTCGTCGTGTCTCCTGTGACGTACTCTTGAGCTTCTTTCATCCAGCGTGAATTCTCATTCCACGGTTGGTGGCGAAGCTTTTACTATAAACGCATGCCCAGCCCGGTCGTTCGGCTGAAGTCATGGTCGGTTGGACGGATAGGGTCGTCAACGAGTGGTTACTGGGGGATCCTTTATTTCCCCCACACCCCTTTCGGGGGATCCAAGTGGCATATTTTTGTTCTTCGATTTGGGGCGACAAGGATATTATACAGCATTAGAGATTGTCAGCCCGGTCTGCTGCCGGTCCCACCGTTTCACCGATGGAGCCAATTCCATCACTGCGCTGCAGCCGTGACAGTCTTTCCAGGGCGTCACTCTGTCTTTCCAGAGTGGTCATCCGTTTATCAGGATTGTCTGATGGACTGGCTATAATCATTAGTGATAAAAACTCCGGCGCGGAGCAAACACTGCAGGGGTATTCTGATCATCAGAAGTAGTCCCCCTTCCCCAAATGTCTCGGCCAACATTTACCTACTGAACATTCTCTAGGGGGGGGGGGGCAGTCCAGGTCATGACTCCGGGCGTCTTCCCCTGTTGAGCTGTTCAGTCGATTTCGTTGTCCTTGTTGTTTGTGCTTGTCCCTCAGCTATGAACATGTCAACTCTCAAGCCCCCTCCATCAGTGAGGAGGTTCTGTGCAGCTGGTGCTTGTGCGACAGCAAGTCGGCAGCGCACCCTTCCTTGTCTTTGCGGTGCTGCCCGGTTCGGACGAAGTAAATTCCCAGCGACCTCGCCCTGGCCCCCTTGTTCGCCTGTGTTCTGGCTACACCCACTATGGCCGCCAGCTCAGTAAGGACTTTGTTGTGGCGCCAAGTGAATCAGCCTTGGTTTAGGGCTAATTTACATGTGGACTTCGCTGTCTGGACCTTTTTACAGAGGGGACAGGATGGTTCGGTGGTTTTCTTTAAACCCCACTTGACCAAGTTGGCAGCTGATGGCAAGACATCGTAGAGGGATCGGATGACGAAACTTAAATGCATTGGTACCATGCGCCATATCCAGGTTAAGGACATCTACAGTATCCCTTCCCATGACATTCACTGACCCTGCTGCGCCTGCTGGGCAGCCATTTCTACTCTCTTTTCATCCTCTCCCTCGCGGATGTCTTGAATCACAATGTCTCTGCATTCCTTGGTCGCCGCCTTGGGCCACATCGGAGCTATGTTATGGTTCCCGAACCCCATTCTATCCGACTGGGTGTGCACTATGACTTCCTTCAGTTTAAGTGATGCCTGGGCAGCTTCAGCTGCGCTGTCAAATTAATATTGAGCACTGTGGATATGGAATAGATCTGGCTTCTGTGCCTTTTTGGCTATAAACAATGTATCTGCACTCGATCTTACTAGGGCCACATGCAGAGGATGTGGCCTACATAACACACGGGGATGTGGGACCTGAAGGGGCGGCTCTGAACCCCGGGGATCCGCTAGCCCTTATTAATAATTTAAAAAAAAAACATTAAACGGGATCGATGAACTTTGATCAATCCAATATGAAAATCTTATTTCATATAAAACATTCAACATTTTCTACACATTCATTTCTGTCCATCTGCTGAACTAGAGAATGTCAGATGGTCCAAGTGTGTTATTCTACAGGATACTGTAAGTTTTTCTTTTACTGAAACAAACAACAACCAAAAACAAACAAACAATTTATGGATATGAATTTAAACATGGCTACATTTGCCGTTCTAGAATAATAAATAATACACAGTAATTACACAGACATTGAGAGAATCTTGCTGCATTTGACTTCTGGGGTCTTGTTGTATTTGCAAATGTAAAGGAAATCACAATTCATCATCAACATCAAGTGCCTTGCCAGCTGGCGTAGGAGTCTATGGGTCTGAACAGATCTCGGTCTTTGGTGTTCTGGATCAACTCTACTGATGATATTCCTCCATGCCACCGTCTCAAACCATCCAGCATCATTTCTTTTGGTCTGTCTCTGCCTCTTTTCCCCTCGATCTTTCCAGTTGTTACAATGTTATCCAATGCCTCTCTTCTCATTATATGACCAAAGAAAGCTGTTGTCTTTTTCTTATTGTTTAATATTGTGTTCTGGTTTCATGAGCCTCTTTCAGGTAATCGGTGTTTGTTACTCTGCCAGTCCAAGGAATTCGCAACATTCGTGACAAAAACCGCATTGTTGCTTCTAAGTTCTTCCTAATTTGTTTATTTACATTTTAAGATTCGCTGCCATACAGCAAAACCGGTTCTATATAGCATTTCAGTACTCTCTTTCTTACATTCTTGATAGTGACTTATTGCATAAACTACTCTTCATTTTCTTAAATGCGGCTTTTGTCTGCTTATTCTGCTTTTAATCTCTGTTGTACATCTTCCATCGATGTTATGAATGCCCCTAGGTATTTAACATTATCCACTTGGTTAAGAATTTTCCCTTCTATTTCTATGTCACATTTTGGTGTCACCATTTCCTTTGATATCATGATTGTTACTGTTTCTTGATATTCAAGGAGAGTCCTTTCTTTGCACTATCTGTTACTAAAATGTCCACCAATTGTTGTGGGTCTGTTACACTATCCGCCACTAAATCTGTGTCATCATCATAGCGTATATTGTTTATATTATAACCTCCGATTAGTATTCCTGGCTTCTCTTTTATCTCTCTTATTATTACTTCGCTATAGAGGGAGAAGAGATCCAGTGACAAGACACACCCCTGTCGTACCTCTAGCTTTGTCTGTTCGTAACTACTCTCTTTACTTCCCATTTTAATTGTTTCTACTTTGGACCAGTTAATATTCTTTATTAATCTAAAATCTTTCCCACCAGTGTTGATATCGTCCAACATTTTAATCAGTTGATCATGTTTTACTTGATCAAATGCCTTAGTATAATCTATGAATCACAAATATATTGCACCTTGTAATTACACACTGTTTTGTACAAAGTAACACCACATTAAAAGGAAGACATGTATTTATACTACTAAAAAGGGATATAAAGCATAACAACATACTTTAGTTCAAGGGACAATACTGTCCTTAACATGAATGTAATATGTGCTTTGAGAAATTATAGCACTTCTCTAATATTTTATAAAATTATTAAAGAAATTTCCGACAATTACATTCTCTATAAATAATATGCTAACACTTTAAAATTATCTTTATAGATTGTATAAATGTGATGCTTTATTTTAGATGGTTGAGAATTTTATAAACTATTTCTCTATATTTTCTTGACATTTCATTTAATAGTCTTATCATTTTGATAGTACACAAGTTTGATTGTCTAATGATAAATTTTTATCTGGCTTGTAAAAGGCCACAATTTCTTAGTGATCTTCCGGTCCCGACCATGGTGGTTAGGCATTGAACTGCTATAGTCTCTGGAGTATTTATCTTTGTGGCTGCAGTTTGCATTTGCTTTTTCCTCATGTTGGACTGTTAGTATATGTTTCCGTCGCCCTGCTAATGAGTGAGTGCGTGGCGCGACTCTGTGAGCTGTACAATTCACGTGGAATGCTTTTACATCTGTCCGCTTTTGTTTGTACAGTGAACTGCGTGTTCAGAACAATGGCTACCGGCTGTTGCTGAATTGACTGATTTGCCTTTTCGCTTCACGAGTGCATGTTTCAGGAGACTCCTGGGAGTCGACGCTAGAGCTACGAAGTTCGTGGTAAGTGCGGCGCTTTCGGTAGGTCGCCCTGTGGAAAGATACCGAACCATGTGAGAAAACCCGGGTCAATGAAGTCTTTCTGGTGACTGGCGATTCCATCGACGATGAATTTTAATATTCGTGGAGGACTTTTGTGTTGGCATTCTGGCGGCGGCATTATGCACAATGTAACTGTGCTTGCTGTTGGCTTTACGAGACTCCTTTATATTCCACGTTTTACATTGGACAGTGAGGAGAATTTTGTGTGATATTCACTGGACAGGAATAGAGCATAAAGGGGACGACCCATTGCCGTGAAGTTGGAACCGCTAACTAACTAACTAACTAACTAACTAACTGAGTGACTGACTAATTAACTAACTAACTAACTAGCTAGCTATCTAGCTAACTAACTAACTAACTAACTATCTCCGCCCCGGAGCGAACACGGTAGGGGGTTCTGATCATAAGAAATAGTCCCCCATCTCCGAATATTTCGGCCTATTTACCTATTTAACATTCTCATAGGGCGGGCCCGACCGGGTCATGTCTCCGGTTGACTTTTCCCTGCCGTACGAGACGTTCGGTGGATTTCGTTGTCCTCGTTTGTGCTTTTCTCTTAGCTGTGAACATGTCCACTTTCAAGCCCCCCCCCCCTCCCTCAGTGAGGAGAGCATCTGCAGCCAGTGCTTGTGCCCTCAGGGGGTAGAGTGTTCTCGAGGTATGGTATCTGCCTCGAGTGCTGGAGGTCCCGAGTTCAAGCCCCGGTGATGGCCGGGATGTTTTCACATGGACATCTAGTAACAAACTCTCCCCTGGTCTCTGGGTAGTCAGATCGGAAGCCCGTCTGTATTGTTGTCTCTGGGTAGTCACATCGGACGCCTGTCTGTATTGTTGTCTCTGGGTAGTCAGATCGGACGCCCGTCTGTATTGTTGTCTCTGGGTAGTCAGATCGGACGCCCGTCTGTATTGTTGTCTCTGGGTAGTCAGATCGGACGCCCGTCTGTATTGTTGTCTCTGGGTAGTCAGATCGGACGCCAGTCTGTATTGTTGTCTCTGGGTAGTCAGATCGGACGCCCGTCTGTATTGTTGTCTCTGGGTAGTCAGATCGGACGCCCGTCTGTATTGTTGTCTCTGGGTAGTCAGATCGGACGCCCGTCTGTATTGTTGTCTCTGGGTAGTCAGATCGGACGCCCGTCTGTATTGTTGTCTCTGGTAGTCAGATCGGACGCCCGTCTGTATTGTTGTCTCTGGGTAGTCAGATCGGACGCCCGTCTGTATTGTTGTCTCTGGGTAGTCAGATCGGACGCCCGTCTGTATTGTTGTCTCTGGGTAGTCAGATCGGACGCCCGTCTGTATTGTTGTCTCTGGGTAGTGAGATCGGACGCCCGTCTGTATTGTTGTCTCTGGGTAGTCAGATCGGACGCCCGTCTGTATTGTTGTCTCTGGGTAGTCAGATCGGACTCATCTCATCTCATCTCATCATGTTCCTCTTGTACCTTGCGGTGTCGAGGTGAAGTATAAACTTCGTGAGAGTGCCCGGTTATGGGCTTCGTATATCGACATTCCCATGGATTCTGTTATTCCCTCCGTCCAGCGTTTACGTGGTCGGCCTCTTCCTCTGTTTCCATCTGGTCTGTACGTCATTGCCTGTTGTGGCATGCTGTTGACTGGTAGCCTACTTGCATGGCCAAACCATTTGACTTGCTGCTTTCTAATAAAATCTAGAGCAGCTTTAACCCCCACTTTAGTCCTGATTTCTTCATTTCTGATCTTATCTCTTCTTGATACGTTGAGTATTCTTCTCAGGAACCTCATTTCTGTTGTTGTGATTTTTCTTTTCTCTTTTTCTGTCATTGTCCAGGTTTGGCATTGGTAGCACAGAGTTGGTAGGAAGATTGTGTTGTAAAGTGCTTTCTTAGTAGTTATTGATACATGTTTGTTCTTTAGTATTGGTGCCATTTGTCCAATGAGTTGATTTGCCTTATTGCACCTATTTTCGATCTCGTCTTCTGATCTGCCATTTGATGATATTATACTTCCTAGGTACTTGAAGCTCTTTACTTGTTTCAAGGGATGTTCGTTTAGGTGAATTGTTGCTGTTTGTTCTTCTTTAGTTATAGTCATTACCTCTGTTTTGCTTGTGCTAATTTTCATGTTATGTTCCCTACACATTTCGTTTAGACTATTCATGTGGTCTTGTAATTCAGCTTCTGATTTTGCTATTAGTGCTTGGTCGTCCGCAAACAGGAGTTCTCTAATGGTTAGATTTGCAGATGGTTCTTCTTCTGTGTTCTCGTCATGCGGTATTCTTGCTGTCTCTGCTTGGCTGGTTTCTTTACATATGTTGTCTATATATGTTATGAACAAGAGAGGGGACAGGACACAACCTTGTCGTACTCCAGATCTTATGGTGAAGGGTTCTGAGTGTCCTCCAGTTGCTCTCACTATGCATTCACTGTTGTCGTATAAACTTCTACATAGGTTTGTTAGATGTGTACTCACTCCATATTGTTTAAGGATTTCCCACAGCTTGTTTCTATCTACCCTATCAAATGCCTTTTCTTGGTCAACAAAGGCTAAGTAGAGTGTTTCATTGAATTCAATTGATTTTTCTATAAGTTGTCTAAGAGCAAAAATGGCGTCTGTGCATCCTTTGTTTTTCCTAAATCCAAGCTGCGTTTCGCTTAGCTGGGGTTCTAAAGTAGTTCGTAATCTTTTTTCAAGAATTTTGCAAAATATTTTCCCAGTATGACTCAACAGTGAAATGCCTCTGTATTGTGTGCAATCTCTTTTGCTGCCTTTGTTTTTCCAAATTGGGATAATTATGGCGTTTCCCCAGTCTCGTGGTGTCTGTTGTTCTACCCAAACATGGTTGAATAGTCTATGTAGCCAAGCTGTTCCTACTTCCCTTGCTGCTTTAATTAGTTCATTTGGTATTTCATCCTGTCCTGGTGATTTGTTCAATGGGGCTAATCTGATGGCTTCTATAATTTCTTCTTTTAGTATGTCTGGTTCTAGTTCCTCGGTGACATCTGTGTAGGTCTCTTGAATTCCTGTGACATGTGATGGGATGTTGAGAAGTTGTTCGAAATACTGCTTCCATCTTATTAGGATGTGTTTTTGTTCACTTATTGGTTCTCCATTTTCGCTGTTAATTATTTCAGTTGGGTCAAAGGGTACTCCTCTGGTTCGCATTGCACTTATCTTTTTGTAGAAGTTTCTGGTTGCCTCCTTGTAGTTTTTATTTAGGGTTTCTCCATACTCTTCCCAGTCTTTCTGTTTTTCCCTCTTTACTATTCTACTCACATGTCTTCTCGATATTCTGTATTCTATGAGATCACATTCCTGTTTGCTCTTCAACCACTTTTTATATTTTTCCTTTTTTTCTTTTACCGCTTTCTTTACTTCTGCGTTCCACCAACTTGTTATTTTCTTTATCCGTGTTTTGCATTTTTTCGTGGTTCCGCATGTTATTTTTGCAGTATTTAAAACGCTTGATTTGAACGTCTCCCATTCTTCTTCCACTGTTTTTCTTTCCGTAGGTAATTTTACAAAGAGTTCAGTTAGTTCTTTCTCATAGTTTTCCCTTACTGCCTCGTCTTTAAGGTTTTTTAAGTTTACTGATTCGCATTGCATGTATTTTCCTGCTTTTTGTTTTCTTCTTCTAATGGTTCTTATTGTGGCAACGACTGCTTTATGATCTGTGTTTATACTGAAATTGGGCACTGCTCTTGCATCTAATATATTTCTCTTTCTGTTATTTCTTGTTAATATAAAATCAATTTGGCTTTTAGTATCTAGATTGTTCCATTTATACCAGGTGTATACTTGCGAATCTTTATGTTTATAGAATGTGTTTGTTATATAGAGATCGTGTTGGCTGCAAAGCTCTATCAGTCTACTTCCGTTATCATTCCTTTCATTTTGCTGATCTCCAAATGCTCCCAGGTGTTTTTCTATGCCCCCTCTGTTATGTCCTAGTCTTGCATTGAAGTCTCCCATAACTATGATGTTGTCCTGCTTATCTATTTTATTTAGCACATCATGTATGTCTTCGTAGAAGTCCTCACATTCTTGCTCATTATTGTTTGCATTACATGGTGCGTATATCTGTACATATGTTGTGATTGTTTGTTCTTTTATTCTCACTGTTATGATTCTTTCTGATATATATTTTATTTCTAGTATTGCTCTTGCTAGCTGTGGTTCGATGACTATTCCCACACCGTGTCTTGCCCTTTCTTGCTGTTCTACTCCAGAGTAAACAAACGTGTAACTGCGGTGGAGCTCCTTGCATCCTTTCCCTTTTGTTCTGGTGTCCGCTATTCCCATCAGACCAATATTCCTCTTCTCCATTGTTTCTATAAGCTCTTCTTCTTTACTATTGAAACCACAGACGTTCATTGTGCCTATTTTTTGAATCGCTGATCTATCTCGTAGTCCGTTAACATTGCCGGGTCGATAGCCGTTTGGGTCAGTCCGTTTATACTTCTTAGTTTTTCTACGAGCAGTATGAAGATCCCCTGCCGGCTTGCTAGGCCAGTCGCAGGTTTAGGACACTAATCTGACCACAGGGAGTCCATCCCCTATGGCGAGCCATATCCCCGTTAGCCCATGACCTCGCGGTCATGGTTGCCCGGTCTGCACCACGTGGAGGTGGGGGTTGACTTGTGTAGTCTGCGGGTCATCGGCAGGCTACTAATTTTCGCTCTTCACCCCTCCTGGGAGAGGCTAGCCGATCCTAACCCTGCTGGCTGCAGGGCCAGGCGCATTCCACACCTTACAGATCAGATCGGACGCCCGTCTGTATTGTTGTCTCTGGGTAGTCAGATCGGACGCCCGTCTGTATTGTTGTCTCTGGGTAGTCAGATCGGACGCCCGTCTGTATTGTTGCGCACAGAAAAAATCTCTTGGAATTTGGAAATCGAAACGTAGTCTAACGGCGCTGCCCGGGCAAAGTTTCGAGTTAAAAATCTACCCAAGTATTTCAGGGTCCTCGCTACGGAGTTGGTGCACTGAGCAGAGATTCTCCCGACTCAGGCTTGAGTTAGGAGGAGAATGGAGCATTTACGGGTTACACCCGTGTGCCGTGATGTTGATTCTTCGGGTAAATTAAACTAAACTAAACTTGTGCCCTCACACTACCGTAGCACCTGTGGTCGTGGGGAGCCAGCTTCCTCCCCAGCCACGGCCTCTATCGCCTCCATTCGTCTCTCCGTGTTCATTCTTCGTGACCCGTTCATGACGCCGCACTCTGCTAGGAAGCCAATTCTTCCTCTCGGTTTCGACCCACCTCTTGGTCTCTGCAACTGAGTGCGACTTACGGACGACGACTGCCGCCCTGATATGGAGGTTGGACTTCGGCCGACATTTGCATGATGTGACGACTGCTGCCATGCGGCGATTGCCCCACCGAACAGTCATGTACTTAGATGTACCACCCTCGCTCGGAGGGAAGGCTACGGAGTCGACACGAGACAGTGCAAGTTCTTGCTCTTAGTTGAGAGATTGTTAGTCGTTCTGCAGTTACCGCACTAACCATACTAGTTTCCCAATCCAGGTTACGACAATTCCATAGCCAGCACGAGACCGTTTTGGCTGCCTCACTCAGTTGTGTTTTTGCCCGAGTTCTCGCTTGTCCTTTAAGGCCCATTTGCTTTAGCACATCATGCACGAAATGGGAGACTGGACCTCTTCCGCCTACCTCAACAGCGAATAAAAGATTAAGTGATACCGTTAAACTTGTTTAAATAAAACAAAGTGTGAATGAGAATACTTGGAGTAAGACAGAATTTCTATTGAAAGATTTTAGTACGCATGAGAGCAAATTATTAATCCAACATCATCATCAACAAGTAATGTGTAGATAATTACACCGTGCTATGAATGTAATATTATCTTGTGTGTATGAATGTATATTGTGCATTCACACATTTAAGCATATCACACACACACACACACACACACACACACACACACACACACACATAACGCGCCTTGTAAATACACACTGTTTTGCACTAAATAGACGTTAGTTGCATATCCTTTACAGGAAGTTTGTAGTCAACACCAACATTTTCTTGCTGTTGTTGATGTCTTGGCAAGTTTACGTTCAGTAGTTTGCTATTGCTTTCTGAACGGCTGGCACCCATACCATTTCGTAAAAAAACCAGCGCCACGCGGTCTGCAGCCAAATCGTGCGCAGCTGTGTTTCGAGCGCGGGTATACGGGATTACGAACCGCTTCCGTTACACCTTCGCCTTTAGACCGACGTACTAAGTAACAGGCTTATTTCTTTCTTTTTGTATAAAACAAAAATCAGCACTGTGGATTGTATCACGACATTTTGGCTGAGATCAAAGTGTTGTATCTGTTCTTGTATCACGGCATTTTGGCTGAGATCAACAATGTAGTATCTAATTTTGTGTCACATCATTTTGCCAGACATAAAATTGTAGTATCTTTTCTCGTATCACGACATTTTGGTTGAGATCAAAGTGTACTATCTGTTGTTGTATCATGACATTTTGGCTGCGATCAAAGTGTACTATCTGTTGTTGTATCGTGAAATTTTGGCTGAGATCAAAGTGTAGTATCTGTTTTTGTATCATGACATTTTGGCTGAGATTAAAGTGTGGTATCTGTTTTTGTATCAGGACATTTAGGCTGAAATCAAAGTGTAGTATCTGTTTTTGTATCAGGACATTTAGGCTGAAATCAAAGTGTAGTATCTGTTTTTGTATCAGGACATTTAGGCTGAAATCAAAGTGTAGTATCTGTTTTTGTATCAGGACATTTTAGCTAAGGTCAAAGTGTAGTATCTGTTCTTGTATCACGACAGAGATTAAGGTAGACTGAATTATCTGCACTTGATCTGACCATGACCACTCTCAGAGGATGTCATAATAATGACATACGGGGACTTGCAGCCTCATGGTGCGGCTCTTATTCCTGAGGAACACATACAGGGACTTGGAACCTCATTGGTCTGCTATTGCCCCTGGGGAACACATACAGGGACTTGGAACCTCATTGGTCTGCTATTGCCCCTGGGGAACACATACAGGGACTTGGAACCTCATTGGTCTGCTATTGCCCCTGGGGAACACATACAGGGACTTGGAACCTCATTGGTCTGCTATTGCCCCTGGGGAACACATACAGGGACTTGGAACCTCAATGGTCTGCTATTGCCCCTGGGGAACACATACATGGACTTGGAACCTCATGGGCGGCTATTGCCCCCAGGGAATCCTGAGCCATTAATGTTAAGCACATTTTTAATATTCAGGCCACCCAAGCACACATTTTCACAGCTATGTTCATTAGCAATGTGTAATTACCCGCTCCCTTACTTGACATATGATGCATGCAATTATCGATGTTTTTCAACATTATTATTGTTATTATTATTATTATTATTATTATTATTATTATTATTATTATTATTATTATTATTATTATTATTATTATTTCATTCAGGAAAACAAAAATGTGATGGACCCGTTTCAGGCCATACACCTTTATAAAAGAATGCATCTCGCTTCTCGGCTTTTTAACTTAGATCAAAGTGGTGTACTTGCACTTGATCTTACCAGGGCCACGTGCAGAGGCGGTCGCCCAGATGACACATAGGGGTGTGTGACTACCTGGGGAACCGTGAGCTCTTATTTTAAACAATAAATAATTTACAAGAATCATGCACTTTGGGTAAACCCATATGAAAGCATTATTTCATATAAAATATTCAAAACGTTTACACATTCATGTCCGTCCATCTATTGAACTGAAGAATTTACGAGGATCCAAGTGTGTTATTCTAAGTGATACATTATAAGTTTTACTTAGGAATTGCAATTATCGATAACATCAATTTATCGACATGAAATCAAACATCGCCACATTTGTCGTTCCAGAATAATAATTACTATGCAGTCATTAATTACACCACGGTGAGTGGCAGCCATGTCCCAAGAGATAGACCAGGATCCTATTTGGTTCCCATCTCTTTACCTAGTTCATGTATGGCTCCACGAGTACCGCTTGTGTACAGCAATGGCCACACCACGGGCAACAGTCTTGATAGAGAAGCCACATTTTAATGAGAATGATAATGTAAAGCAGTGTTTCCCAACGTGGGGCCCACGCCCCACAGGGGGGCAATTTGACTGTTAAGGGGGGCAATTCGAAAATGGAAGAAATCGGCTGAATATAACAAAACGGGGAGACTTGAGACTGAAGTTAACTAAATTGGAACCTGACATAAGATCTCTTTGCAGCAAGCATCAAGCGCAAGGATCTCACTAAATTTAAATAATAAATAATTACTAATAATTAAAATAATATAGAAAAATCTTTCATTAAAATTATTTTGTACTTGAATTTCAGTTCTCCATTATATGTTTTGAAAATTTACTTACTGTGTTTCCTCAATAATTACCTAGTGATTTCTTCCTAAAACCTATCATTCAAGTTTCTTTAGTGAACATGTCAATTTTTGAATATTAAAAATAATGTATATGTTGGGGGTGGGGGGGGGGCGTGGGGCGAGGGAGGGGGGCAATATGAATTTTAGAAAGGCTTAAGTGGGGCATGGCACAAAAAAGGTTGGGAAACACTGATGTAAAGGTTATTGCCCAAGCTCACAATGTACTGCTATCTCCAAAGCAAGAGACAGATCAAGATATAATGGGTGTGTGTCTGTATGTGTGTGTGTGTGTGAGAGAGAGAGAGAGAGAGAGAGAGAGAGAGAGAGAGAGAGAGAGAGAGAGAGGGAGAGAGAGAGATGGACAGGTGTAACATGCATTCCGCTTGTGGAGATGGACATGAATCAATGCAAGTAACGTGTGTTTACATGCACTATGCCATAAATGTCATATTATCATAACTGTATATGTATGTATTATATTCACGCATGTGACACTTAACACTAACAAACGGCAACGCTCTGTAATATACACAAACAAAAGAAACACACATTACACCTTGTAAATATACATTGCTTTGTATGAAATAAATGTTTGAAAAAAAAAATGTAAGAGGCCAAAATTCTTAAAAACATCGACTCCCGGCCTTTGTGGCTAAGATCTCAGTGTAGTATCCTTCTCCCCCCCTCCCCCCCCCCGGACTTTGTGGCTAAGATCTCAGTGTAGTATCCTTCTTCCCCCTCCCCCGGCCCACCTGCAGTTGATCTGACTAAGCTGCGTGGACGGTCAACTAACAATGCCAGTCAACCACCGTGGACTTAAAGAATCATAGTGTGACGAAAGGACCCACAATAAAAACAGAGGGACGCGGTGGCCTCATGGGGTTGCTCTTGCCTCTGAGGCAAAAAGGCGGGGGGGGGGGGGTGGATGCGCCAGCCTTAAAAACAAAATCCTAATAACAAATAAACAACAACAAAACCAAAAGAAAACAAAACATGTAACACATTGGATTGTTACCCAATTGCAGCCAAGAGTCAGCTTCCCCGACAGGCTGCCATCCATCCTCGGGGGCGCTGAAGACTGGGAGCAGACAGTAGACCTGCAGGGCCGTGGCAAATACCCGGCGGACATCCTGAAGTTTCAGTTGCGACCAGACATTGTAGTGTGCTCTCCATCGATTCACCAGATGGTACTAATGAAGCTTACTTGTCCGTACGAGTCAAGAGTCGAGTAGCAGTACAGCTATAAGATGGAGATATACAGTGACATGGCCGCAAGCCTGAGACAGGAAGGATATACCGTCAAGCTATTCGCCGTGGAGAAAGGATCCAGTGGCCTTGTTGCTAACTCCGCATACAAAGTGGTGAAACAATCTTGCTCGTGTTCTTTTTGTTCTTGTTCTTGTTTTTCTTGTTTTTTATGTTCTTGTTCTTGCAGTTCTTTTTGTTCTTATTATGCTTCTTATTGGTGTTCTTCTTGCTCTTGTTTGTTGTGTTCTTGTTCTTTTTCTTGTTCTTATTGTTCTTGTAATTCTTCTTGTTCTTATTGTTCTTGTTGTTTTTGTTCTTCCCCTTGTTGTTCTTGTTCTTCCCCTTGTTGTTCTTCTTGTTATTATGGTTGAGTCTGCTGATGTCACAATGCAACATTAACAATACAAGCACGAGTACACAGAAACAAGACTGATCCCCCAGGACAGCGCTTGTAGGGCTATCAGAACCTCAATATGATATGTAGAACAGGAGACCAGCATGGCCGAATGGATAGGAGCGTTCGTTCTTAAACATCCGGTGTGCTGATGCCGAGGTAGTAGATTCAACCCCTACACCGGTCTGTTGGACTAACATTGTGACTTCTCGTCCTTGACTTGGGGACGTAAATTACAAGTACCTCAGAAGTCGGAGTGGGTTCAGCTGATGGCGACGGGCACTGGAAATAGGGAAAGCTAAACCACACGTTAAAATCAAACCAGTGCACTAGAAGTAATAGCACGTATATGAACTACGATGGACTTTGGGCAACAACAAAAGTTGCATATCCTTTACAGGACGTTTGCAGTCAACACCAGCATTTTCTAGCTGCTGTTTATATCTTGGCAAGTTTTACGTTCAGTAGTTTGCCGTTGCTTTCTGAACTACCGGCACCTATACCTTTCTCGTAGTAAAAAAAAAATAAAAAACTCCAGAGATAAGGCGGTTTACTGCCAAATCGTACGCAGCTGTGTTTCGATCACGGGTATACAGGATTACGAACCGCGTGGGTAACGCCTTCGCCACGGCGACACTTTGAGAAACCCATATGAAAATCTTATTTCATATAATACATTCAACATGTTTACACATTCCCTTCCGTCCATCTAAACCTGATTCCATATAATACATTCAACATGTTTACACATTCCCTTCCGTCCATCTTTTGAACTGAAGAATTTACGAGGATCCAAGTGTGTTATTCTATAGGATATACTTTCAGTTTTACTTTAGAATGGCAGTTACCAAAAAAAAAAAACAATTTATCGATATGAATTCAAACATTGCTACATTTGCCATTACAGAGTAATAAACAGTATGCAGTCATTACACAGACATTAGAGAATCTTGCTGCATTTGACATCTGGCGTCTTTTAGTATTTGCAAATGTAAAGGAAGCACACACTGCAGCTTGTAAATACACACTGTTTTGTACTAAATAAAACTACACTAAACAGAAGACATATAATTTAAATACGGGAAAGGGATTAGATATACATTAGAAATGCAGATGACAATGAACAGGACCTACAACATTTAGTAGATGCGGTTGCTGCACACAGTGAACAACTAGTGTTAGAATTGAATAGTAAGAAGACACAGATTATGGTCGTCACTGGAAGAAGGAAATACCACAATATAATATACACGTAAATGGGCATATTCTTAAACAAGTGAATCGGCACAGTTATCTCGGAACAGTCATAACATCTGATGGGAGATGCTTTGAAGAGGTTAGAACAAAAATTACCATTGCGAAGGTAGCCTTTTGCAAGATGAAAAATATACTGACCAATAAACAAAAAGAATATCAGTTGAAACGAGAAAAAGAGTGTTGAAGTGCTACATAGAACCTGTAATTTTGTATGGATGTGAAGCGTAAACAATGAGTAGACAGATGAAAAACATCTGATTGCTGTTGAAATGTGGTTTCTGAGGAAAATGCAAAGAATACCATTGACAGACAGACAAGCTTATGAACAAGTCCTTCAAGAAACAAACGAAGATAGTAAACTGATTAGAGACATAAGAAGTAGACAGTCAAAATGTTGTGTGCATGTTATGAGAAGAAATAAATTAGAGAACTTGGTGACAACTGGCAAGATCTTAGGAAAGAGACCAAGGGGAAGACCGAGAAGTAAATACCTGGATGACTTGGCCACGTGGCATGGTCGAGACACAAACATTAAACTGATCCACGACTCTGGAGACCGAGTGAGATGGCAAAACATGATCGCCCACGCTTATCGGCATGGCACATGATGGATGAATGGCAAGGGACATAACAACATAACAGTATTTAAAGGGACATTACAAAAGTAGCATGAATGTATTATGTGATTTACATAATTGTAGTATTTAACTTAATCTGTTATAAAATTGTTATAGATATTAAATATAGTTATCCTAAATAATGAGATAATAATTAAATTGCCTTTAAAATGTGTGTAAAATTAATAGCTTTGATTTAGTAGTATGCGAATTGTATAAACCATTTTCCTCTTTCTCATGGATATTTCATTAAATATTTTATTTTTGTCGTGTATAGAAACATATATTAAATTATTATAATTTTTGTCCGGCTTGTTATACAGGCCAATATAAAAATAAATAAAGATTCGATGTAGTTTTACCCCTACCTCGTTCAACTTCATTGAGAAATACAGCGTGAGTACGTTGAGTTGAGTTAAGAACCGACATCACTGCACTCAGGGTGAATAAGTTCTCCGTACCAGTTAAGGAACAGATTGATACTTTTCACTAAATTACTACTTTCGGTTTTTCTGGTGCGTTATTCATTGAAGCTGATACTCTCAATTCCTTTGGGATTATTATTACTGAAAATAAGAAATTGCCGAGGTGCATTCCAATATTACTGCATTTGCAGTCCCAAGGGACGACTATGAAGTCCAGCAACTTCACCAGCCGGGAGCGATATTGTGTTCCATTACTGGTCCTGGGGCAGCCGCTAAAGCAACACCGGCATTTATTGTTAGTGCCCTAAACGGTCCAGGGGGTGTGCCTTCTGGGGGAATCGTCGACCTACTTAGGTTCGAGGTTCCCACTAGGTGGTTCTTTCACCTGTCGGCCGAGACGCAAAGAGCCGTGTCTGAAAAGTTACATGGTAAAATGTTTTCTCTTACAAGCCTAGGAATGGATTTATTTCTAGAGCACCTAGAGGAAGAAAGAGACAAGCTGACCATTCACTGGTTACCTGTAACGATTACTCCCGAAGGAGTTAAAAACTGGTGCACAGTATTACAGGGGATGACAAGACTGAGATTTTCAGGCTAAATAATGGAGCTGGCAAGTGGGGTGCACTCTGCAATCAAAAACAAGAAAGTCCCACATTATATACGGATTTACACTCCTGGTATTACGAACAATACCATGGACAGACAGAAAACCCAATGACCGAGTCCTCCAAGAAACAAATGAAAATCGTAAACTTGTACTAATTAGAGAAATTAGACGTAGACAGTCAAGATTGTTTGGACATGTTATGAGAAGAAATAAATTAGAGAACTTGCTGACAACTGGCAAGATCGAGGGAAAGAGATCAAGGGGAAGACTGAGAAGTAAATACCTGGGTGGCTTGGCCGCATGGCATGGTCGAGACAGGAACACTGAGCTGATCTACGACTCTGGTGATCGAGTGAAATGACGAATCATGACCGCCCACACTTACTGGCATGCAACATGATGGATGGATGGA
>OY992893.1:8381570-8439070 GCA_963921405.1 Cepaea hortensis
CCATCAGCTGAACCCACTCCGACTTCTGAGGTACTTGCTGTCAGAGACTTGATAACGTATAGACGCCACAGACTGAGCCGACAGTACCGGTATAGAAGACAGGCAGTCAGTTGACAGGGACTGGCATGTGAGACAGGTATGACAGACTGAGCCGACAGGACTGGCATAGAAGACAGGCAGTCAGTTGACAGGGACTGGCATGTGAGACAGGTATGACAGACTGAGCCGACAGGACTGGCATAGAAGACAGGCAGTCAGTTGACAGGGACTGGCATGTGAGACAGGTATGACAGACTGAGCCGACAGGACTGGCATAGAAGACAGGCAGTCAGTTGACAGGGACTGGCATGTGAGACAGGTATGACAGACTGAGCCGACAGGACTGGCATAGAAGACAGGCAGTCAGTTGACAGGGACTGGCATGTGAGACAGGTATGACAGACTGAGCCGACAGGACTGGCATAGAAGATAGGCAGTCAGTTGACAGGGACTGGCATGTGAGACAGGTATGACAGACTGAGCCGACAGGACCGGCATAGAAGACAGGCAGTCAGTTGACAGGGACTGGCATGTGAGACAGGTATGATAGTGTTGGGACAGGTCACGACTGTTAACAAACACCGAGAGGTCAGGGACAGTTGGACTGCAACGCAGTACAGACTCGAGACGAACGGACTAAGGGAGATCCAGCATGAAACGCATGGCCACAGGACACGTGGTAGGACGGACTGGACAAAGGCCAGACAGACTGTGCAAGACCAGTGACGGAGATGGACATGTTTGAAAGAGGACTGTTTGCAGCCGACATGAAAGACGAATGAAAGTTATTTACGAGCGACGAGTTGTGTAATTGCTAGAAAGCGAGCTGTATAACTGACAGACGAAGGGCGTGCTCTGATTGAGTGAGACAGAGACGATTTCCGTGCAGCGTGAGCGCAATGGCTAGATTGTATGCTAGCGTGAATGTTTGTACATAGCTATTAAGTGTACATACTTATTGAATATTATGTTATAGAACCGACACTATTGTGTTGCATCGGTACGGCGCTTGTACAACGAGCTGTCTATATTGTAATTATACGCCACGTGGCATTACATTACATTGGCACCTTGCCGTCTTGACAGACGATAGTTTGTGCTTTAAAAAGGCATAATAACTTTTAACTATGGCGGTAGCGAGTGTGACTGATAAGGCCAATTTGCGCTGTAAATGTCCGTTCACAGTGGGTGCATGTGAACACGTGGTCATTTCCACCATCATGCACCATCTTACGTCTCAAACGCTTGGTGTGTGACTTTTCTGCAATAATTTTCTCCTTTGACTTTATTCCATTTCTGATATTTGCCCTCCATGCAACACGTTCAGCGGCGACTTGCTCCCAATGTGCATTATCAATGCCTGTATCAATCATGTCCCGCTTACACACATCTTTGTATCGTAGTAGAGGCCGACCCTGAGATCTCTTACCCATCTGTAATTCACCAAAAAAGATATCCTTTGGTATTCTACCATCATCCATCCGCCTAAGATGTCCTATCCATCTAAGTCTACGAAGACTGAGCATGGAATAAACTGTCACACAACCTGATCTTTCCAATTCTTCAGTATTTGTGATTTTGTCTTGCCACTTAATACCAAGAATTCTTCGCAGACACCGCATATGAAAGCTGTTTAAATTGTTCTCTTGGTGTGAGTAAGTTGTCCAGGTTTCACTGCCATAGAGAAGAGTACTAAGGACACAGGCTTGATAGACAAGGACTTTTGTTTTGGCAGTAAGCTTCCTGTTCTCCCAGACTCTTTTTCTTAACCTGTTCATTGTTGTTGCTGCCTTTCCAATCCGGATGTTGATTTCCTGATCTAGGGATAATTTGCTATTTACCACCGATCCCAGATATGTAAAATGGTCTACTATCTCTAGTTCGGCGTCGTCAATAAAGATTGATGGTACCCCATGTGCACCTTGTGACATAATCTGTGTCTTTTTTTTGCTAATTGTTAAACCAAATTCAGAACAAGCATTGGAGAATGCAGATAGTAGACATTGCAATTCTTCCTCAGAGTGGGTCGTAACTGCAGCATCATCTGCAAAAAGCAACTCTCTGATCAGTACCCTCCTAATTTTGGTCTTAGCCTTCAATCTCTGAGCATTGTAGAGGCCGCCATCTGAGCGTGAGTGAATGTATATACCACCATCCTGATCACGAAATGCATATTTCAGTAGAAGTGAAAAGTATATTCCAAAGAGGGTGGGAGCTAGTACACAACCTTGCTTAACTCCACTCTTGATTTCAAATTCTTCAGAAGTTGCACCATCAAACTTGATTATACCCTTCATGCCTGTGTGGAACGATTCCACAATGGACAGAAGAGTTGGTGGGCAGCCAATCTTCTTTAGTGCCTTGAACAGACCCTCACGACTGACCAAATCAAATGCCTTTGTGAGGTCGATGAAGGCAATAAACAGTGGTTGATTCTGTTCACGGCATTTTTCTTGCATTTGTCGCAATGAGAATATCATATCAGTGGTAGACCGGTTCTGTCGAAAGCCACACTGTGATTCGGGGTAGACTTGATCTCCTAGGACTTGAAGTCTGCGCAGAACAATTCTGGCAAATACTTTTCCAACAATACACAGAAGTGAGATACCCCTATAGTTGTTGCAGTCGCTCCGATCACCCTTGTTCTTGTACAGTGTTATGATGCTTGAATCTTTGAAATCCTGTGGGACTTGTCCTTCACGCCAGCATAGCTCTATTAGCTGGTGGATCTGTATAGTGAGTGTGTCTTGCCCACTCCTGATAACCTCTATTGGAATCCCATCCTTACCTGGAGCCTTGCCAGATGCAAGTTCATTTATAGCACACTTAACTTCTGTTATGGTGGGAAGTGTGTCCAGGTGGTCAAGAGTTGGTAGACCCTCTATGGCGTTGAGGGCATTATCCGCTAGTTTGGTCTCACTTGAGTAAAGCTCCAAATAGTGCTCTACCCATCTGTCCATCTGCTGTTTCTTATCAGTGATGACTTCTCCAGTCAAGGTTTTCAATGGTGCACTTCTTTTGATCACTGGACCACAGGCTTTCTTTATTCCTTCATACATACTTCTTATGTCTCCCTTATCACTTGCGATTTGAATGGACTCACATAACTTGATCCAATAATCATTTGCACACTGCCTGGCAGCCTTTTGCACATCCTTCCTAGCTTGCCTTAGCTCACTCAGAGTGTTACGCGTTGGTCTTTCCTTGTTTCTTAAGAGAGCTTTCTTCTTCTTATCAATCAAGGGCTGCAGAGTCTCGCTGTTGGCCGCAAACCAGTCCTGCCTCTTATGATCATACATAGGTCATTACTGGTGCAATGCTCCAGCAGCCTTTGCCCATTTTCATTCATGCGACCGATGTTGTATTTTCCAAGGCACACTGGCCATGAACTCGAGTCCTTGCCCACACGAGCATTGAAATCACCGAGCATATAAATGTAGTCGGATTTTGGAACTGCCTTGATCACAGAGTCTAACTCCTCATAGAACAAATCCTTCACATCATCAGAGGAATCGAGTGTCGGTGCATATGCAGTAATAATGGTGGCAAACCCACAAGAGGTTGCCAAGCGCAGGGATAATAGTCTTTCATTTCCTCCTGCTGGAATTTCAATCATTCCCAGTAGCGAATTCTTCACTGCAAAGCCCACACCGTGTTGCCTTTTTTCTGCCTGCCCTTTACCCTTCCAGAAAAAGGTGTAGTTGTTTTCCCTGAGTGACCCTTCCTCAGCGAGGCGAGTCTCCTGCAGGCCAGCAATATCAATGTTAAGACGATTGAGTTCGGCATCAATCACAGCCGTTTTTCTCACATCGTCAATATTGGTCAAGTCAGTGGAAAATCCTGGACACATGGTTCTCACGTTCCAGGTTGCAAGCCGTAGCTTGAGGTTTCTATTTATATTTTTGTTTGTACCTGGTGCATTGGTTTTACAGCCTGCGATTTAGATTTTGTCCTAGCCCCAAGCACCCATTGAAGCAGGCAGGCTGTGGCGGATCAGCACCCAATTGGCTGGGGGCTGCCCAGCTTGAGGCGGGCGGTAGCTGATCAGTGACACCTATAGGTGTCTCCCACCGTCAGAGGCAACGCGTGGCGCCCCATGTCTACGCCAACTGACAAGGACTTATAACCCGTAACAGTTGCCTCTCGCTTTGATTCCGAGACCAGTTAAGACCAGGGATGGAGTTATTGCCTCTCCATAGCACAAAGCCTGGGCTAAAATATAGAGATCATGTGTTGCCCATGCAGCATGATCCCTCTCTCGGCCTGCCTAGTTCACTCCAGAGGAAAGGTAACACCCCTACATCTGGAACAAGACAAGCTGCAGAAGCTGCCGGATCAGCAAAGCAATGCTCTAACTGTCCGCCTGTCGGAGCTTCGATCCTAGACCAGTCGCCAACCAAGGCTTAGGGCCTGGTCTGCCCTGCCATGACAATTTTGTCTTTAGCTTGCATTTCCTCGCACCAGGGTAAGGCTTGTACCCTCCCAATTGCGCTCTTCCGCCCGAAGCCGTTGGCACAATGTGGGGTGTCGGGTTTAGTAAGCGCCGCCCAACGTTCGGCGCTAACAGAAACCAGGTAGTACCGTCTACTGTTATACGGTAGCTCAGTCATATCTGACTAAGACCTGACTGCCACGTGGCATACATCATTACATAAGGGTGCAGTCACTTGTGAGGCAACCAGGACTGAGAGAGATGTAAAGAAAATTCTTGCCAGAAAAACCACTGCAGGAGATCCTCCTCTTGGAACGTGACGCATTCTTTGCCCACATTGTCAAAGAACATTTCGAGCCAAAATAATCCTTATCAGCCATCTTAGAACTGACAGCTCCATACTTTCAACCTCACTGGATGAAATGAATGGTCATCATCATTCTTGATGGTCAAACAACATTGTAATTGTAACGTTTCAGTTTCAGCAATAAACGTTCCTGATTTAGGACAGACCAAGAGCCCGTCTATGAGTGTAGTCATTGTGTGAGAGATTATAAATTACCTGTCATCGACCAACATGTGTGTGAGATAATAACAGTAGGTCTGTGACACTTGTAATTTATGTCCCCAAGTCAAGGACGAGAAGTCAAAATGTTAGTCCAACAGACCGGTGTAGGGGTTGAACCCGCTACCTCGGCATCAGCACACCAGATGTTTAAGTACGAAAGCTCTTATCCATTCGGCCACGCTGGTCTCCTGTTCTACATATCATATTGAGGTTCTGATAGCCCTACAGGCGCTGTCCTGGGGATTCAGTCTTGTTTCTGTGTACTCGTGCTTTTATTGTTAATGGTTGTAACAAGCTACGTGGAGGGTCCCAAATAGCCCTATCACAATATTTCAAAATTATTCTCTTTATAGCCCTGGCTGGGATAGGTCTTTACCTGCCAACCCTCCTCCGTTTTCCCCGGACTCACTATCACTCTTTCTTTCGACCTAAGGACCTATTTCCTGTCGTGTTCCTCTGGCTGATCCATATATATAACACAGTGCTCGTTGGAATAAGCTAAAACTTGATTTATTAAATCAATACAGGACAGCACAGAAAAACACCAAGGCAGGTAACACAGAAAGTTCTAAACAGACACAACACAGATAAGTTCAGGCACATAGCCTCAAGTAGCCATAGTCACAGACCCAGCTTCATATACTGTCCGATCTGTCCACATACATCTCACCCCGTGTGCCGGAATCTCCTTCCTTCCCGGTACTTGGGTGTAAGTTCAACAGGCTTCTGTAGAATCAAATCCACTGGTTGTTGAGGAATTGTTCATGGACTTAACATAGATAGGCTTCTGGCAATGTCCGGTACACAATGGGTATGCCAGATAATCATGCGTAGACTCAACTTAGAATTTGCCTGCTCTCGGGCCTATGTCAATGAAAGGACCCGAGATGCACCATTACTGCAAATTGTCATTGTTTCATAGTATGCAGGATAATCATGCGTAGACTCCACCCAGAATTTAACTGTTCTCGGGCCTATGTCATTTCCTCAAGATATGCCCTTGCCTCTCTCTCAGAGTTAAGCACACCATGTGTGATATGGCTAATACATTGACCTGGCTTCATCAGACGTATTCGGCTCTAGCACAGAAGCTGTGTGGATACTGTCCGATTTGGCCACGTCCAACAAAAGAGGACCCTGGAGATGACAAACAATATTGAGCGCATGGGCGGACTCATGCATCACACAATCCTGAAGACCAATAGGGTCTCAGTTAATATATTTGACATATAGGATCTTGACCCAATGCAGTATATACCATACCCGAATGAATGGGCCTGACCTGTCAGGTAGCCCCTGGATTGGCTACGTCCGGGCTTGAGTCGACCTCCAGCTGGTTGATGTCAGGTTGTCCACCCTAGGAACGTTTTGTCTACAAGACACACATTCCACACTCATACCAAGCCTTTATTATTATTGGGCACATTCATTTCCATGCTTTCCTCTCACTTGCAAACCATGCCTTTCTCGCAACCAAGATCTTGTGGTGTGGTGCGCCCAGTAATCTGTGTGTTTCTCCCCGTTAAGTGGGGTTATAAGGCACACCGTGTAGTTCCCCATTCAAAGAAGATACTACCCCTCCCGGCCGCCGCTCTCGACTGAGCTGTCGCCCCAATGTACCGGCATTGCCCTGCACAAGCCATAGTGTAGATAAGTTCAGGTTCTCTCAGTGAGATAGAGGAGTCCATTATCCTCCCGACATCATCCTATCGAGTGACAGACGAAAGAGATAGTCCTGTGGCTAGCATCCCCTGGCTCAAGAAGATAGATTATAGAGTGGTGGACCCCATCCCCGTAGCTATCTAATGTGCCTATATTTAAAAGAGAGATGCTACTAAGTAACGGTAAGCCGTAGGAATCAAGATATCACTCGTCTATCAGCTGCCAAGAACAAGCGATATCATTTGGTAATTACTTATTCTTCAGATGTGTTCCCTTGCCATGCCAAGATCAAGACGCGTAGCCAGATCGGCTAACGGTCACCCCCTCCCAACATGGCAAGACTGCTGTTTTGCCATATCCTCTCAGTCGTTAAGACAATAGATATTTATAGGCCAAGCTTTGCCTGGACCAACGAAAACCCAAGTTTACCTTTCCACCACTTCAGTAGTATGTTGCATCTCTGTCGTAATCTTTAAATCACTTGACATGCTGCAACTATCAAACGGTAGGTGTTGGCACGGCCATCAATTGACCAGCAGCTGCACCAGTGCACATTTGACGCAAGGTGCTCCATCGGGTCTACCCGAAAGGAAAGACAAATATATACTCGCTCCATGTAAAGATTGTGGTATGAAGATAACCCAAAGAACCATCTTTCATGGAGATTTGAGCAAACAAGAAAACTGAGAGTTTCCGAAAGCCGTTTCCCCCTGTTTACCAAAAATAAAAGAATGCATAAGGACATGGGCCACTGGCGTTTCGCTACATAGGCCCCCTCTTAAGAAAGTCGAACCCTACGAACTTTCTACTATCAGTGGTTCTGTTCGAATGACCCCACCCTCACATTCAACCATAGGATGCCGTGATAGGAAATCTGCTCCCACATTCTCCCTTCCGGGGATGTATTCGACCGTGAACTGATACGGTTGTAGGAGCAATGACCATCTCATTAACCTCGCGTTCAGTTTCTTAGAAGTTGCGAAAAATGTCAGAGGTTGATGGTCGGATTGCACTTTGAAATGGACTCCATACAGATAAGGTTGAAATTTCTGTACCGCCCACACTAGAGCTAGACATTCCCGTTCGATGGTGGAGTAATTCCGTTCGGCGGGTAACAGTTTTCGACTGGCATATGCCACCGGACACAGCACCGAAGGATTATCTCGCCCTTCCTGCAACAGAGTTGCCCCAATCCCTATGTTACTCGCGTCGGTTCTCAGAACAAACGTTTTCTCCAAATCTGGGAGTTGCAGGACTGGCCTATCAACCAAAGCCTGTTTCAGCTTCCCATAAGCTTCTTCACAGCTCGGGGTCCAGATTATAAGATCTGGCGATCCTTTCTTCAGAGTCTCGGTTAACGGCGCCGCAATTTCGTTGAACTTTGGAATAAATTTCTGGTAAAACCCACACAGAGACAAGAAAGACCTAACATCTTTTTTGGATCTAGGACGGGGTGCGAGACGGACCTTTTCAATATTCTTTTCTTCCGGTACCAGTCCCCCTGGGGTAATAATATGTCCCAGAAATTACAAGGATTGATAGCCAATCATGCATTTGGCTGGACGGGCGGTTAACCCTTCCTCTTTTAACCTTTTGAAGATCTGTCCCAAGGACCTCAGGTGATCACTCAGATTGTCAGACGCGATGAGAATATCATCCATAAACGAGACCACAGAGGGATCCTTTAAAGGGTCTAATAACATTCTCATCATGCGAGTGAACACACTGGGCGCATTGCTCAGCCCAAAAGGCATCACCTTAAATTCGTAATGGCCGCTCGGAGTACTGAAAGCGAGCATGGGTCGAACCTCAGGCTTCACAGGGATCTGATAATATCCCCGACTTAGATCAATTTTTGAAAAGAACTTAGCCTTATTTAATCTGGCAAACAGTTTATTTGTGTTTGGTAACGGCTCCACTTGGAATGTCGTACAACTGTTTAAATGCCTGTAATCAATACATAAGCGGTGCTCCCCGCTTGGCTTCCTCAACAAGACAACCCCGGCATTATAAGGAGAAGTCGAAGGAGTTATGATGTCATCATCCAGAAGCTTCTGGATTTCTGCTTCCAGGGCCTTCTCTTTCGAAAAGGGCACTGGATATATTTTTTTGCGAATGGGGTCTTGGGTATTCAGAGTCATATCAAACTCGACCAACCCTGTCCGTCCTGGACGATCGGTAAGAATATGTTGATGGGACTCCAACAAACGGATGACCAGTTCTGTTTCTTCAGTCGACAGATCAGGATTTATATGTACATCCTTATAGGTTTCCCCAGGTTGTAAAGGATACTCCCTATCCGCGTCTTCGCCCGATTCAGTTTCCATCGCGACCGCCATAGTCATGAGTGGGAGAGAAGTACCATCGGATCGTTCCTCATATTTTTTTAAGAGGTTAATGTGAAAGATTTTAGATTTCCCCCTGATCCGGATAGCATAATTGGTACGGGACACAACCCTTTCCACCGGGAAAGGCCCCTGCCAACCAATCTCGAGTTTATTGGAACCTACTGGAAGTAACAACAGAACCCGATCCCCCACCTTAAGAGACCTATCTTTCGTCCTTCTATTGTAGTAGGCCGCGTGTCTCTTTCTGGCCGCTCTCAGATTCTGAGCTGCCAAAGCCCAACCCGTCTGGAGTTTCTTCTTTAACTCTTCGACGTATTTATATGAGGATACAACTTCTTCAGAAGTTTCTTCCTCTGTCCAACATCTCAATAAGGCTTCTAAGGGACCCTTGATTGGCCTCCCGAATAGTAGAGTGGCTGGTGGCAACCCGGTCGACCCATGGGGAACCTCCCGATAGGCGAACAAGGCGGCTGAGATATACTCATCCCATCTGTCTGGTTTCTCTTGAGTCAACTTCCGAAGCATGGTCATCAAGGTACCATTAAACCTCTCTACTTGCCCATTAGACTGAGGGTGGTACGGGCTTGTGTGAATGTGGTTAGTCTGGAAGATACGAAAGACTTCTTCCATCAGCTTACCACAGAACTGAGACCCATTGTCCGTTAGGATCTGGTTGGGAAATCCCAACCTAGTAAAGGTCTCCATCAGTGCATCAGCCACTCGCTTAGAGTCGATTGTGGCCAACGGTATCGCCTCGCCCCACATGGAACAGCAATCCACCATCGTGAGAATGTACTTATTCCTCTTCCTAGTCCGAGGAAGAGGACCAACAAGATCGATGGCAACTCTCTCGAAAGGAGAGTTCATAATGGGCATGTCTCCCAGGACTACCGGAGCTGTCCAGTGTTTTGGTGCCACACGCTGGCACTCTGGGCACGACTTGACGTACCTACGCACGTCTCCAGTCATCCCTGGCCAGTAGTAATGGCAGGAAATGCGCTGGAGAGTTGCCCCGACACCCATATGTCCACTGAATGAAATGGTGTGTCCCATATGAAGAAGCTGTTCCCGATAGGCCTTAGGAACTACCAGCTGTCCATGCTGACGTTCCTCCACTCCGGCTCTCCGGTACAGTAACCGATTCTTCATATAATACTGACCCCGTCTTGGTGGGTCAGACTTTTTTGGCAACTGGTTGAAGCAAGGTTGCAACGTAGCATCCTGGCTTTGAGCAGCTCGTAACTCCCCAGGCAAGGGATTCACGATCAAGGCCGGCGTCGGCTCATCCTCCGATTGAGATCTGGTTTGCATCGCCCCTACGTACATGGGTTCGGTTGGAATCCCTAGAAAGACGTAGCGACAACCCAAGATCATTGGGAAGATAGGATCTAGCAGAACGGCTGCCTGTATAGTGCCGGTAACATATTTAGATTTGATGTCTACCTTCGCAATTGGAAGAGACATCGCTACCGCACTCTTTGTCGCCGTTTGAATCTCAATAGATTCCCTGGTTAGCTGCTCCGGGCTCACTAAGTGTGATGAAATTACAGCCTCAAACTGCAGACCGGTGTCATAGAGACACTCAACTGGTTGTCCGTTCACAAGTACCGTTTCTACTACTGGTGGTTTTTCTGAATCATTGTTCCCAAGATCCCTCCCTTCTACTTCCTTGTGAGACCCTTCCCCGGTTTCTACAAGACAAGCAGCATAGTGAGAGTCTTTCTGTTTACGCCGGCAATCAACCGTATTGTGTGTGGGAGATTTGCAATAGGCGCACCACTTTTCACTCCACTTTCTTTTAGGAGATCCAGGTGGACTCTTACCAGAGGGTTTCTTAATAGGAACTTTCTCGAAAGGATCCTCCTTCTTGGTGTGAGCTGTTTTAGGGTTCTTCTTCTTTCCAGACCAGGTGTCTGGTGGTCAGGGATTGGGTTGTGACAATTCCCCATTATCCCCATGAGCTAGCACATACCTTTCCGCCAATGTGTTGACTATGTCTAACCTTTCTGCCCCATTTTCAAGCAAGAAGGTTTGCAATGGCCTAGGCATCATCCTCTTCAGTTGGTCCACGACCACTAATTCTTCCAAACTTTCATAGTCGTTAGCAAATCCAGCTAATGACATCCACTTCAAAAGGTAAGACTTCAGTCTGACACTGTAGGCTGCGAACAACTCTCCTGGCTCTCTCTTGGACTTTCTGAACTGCTGACGGTATGTATGGGCTGTCATCTGGAACCTTTTCAATAATGCTTTTTCCAGAGCCTCATAGTCATTCTCCATACCAGGTGGCAACCTTGAGTAGACCTCGTACGCGGTCCCCCTCAGGCCCTGCGAGATTTTCAAGTTCCATTTCCCACGTTCCAGCCCCATAGCCAAAGCCATCGACTGGAATTTTTGAAGATACTGGTCGATCTTCTCTTTGTGTTCATCGAACGGGAGTAATGGGAACTTCATTGCCTGGTATGGACCGCCACTAGAAGTTGTTGATTCAGGGAGAACTGCGCCTCCAACTGCACCCTCGCTTTCCTTGGCCGTTTTAGCTTTCAGCTCCAACTCCCTCATACGAAACTCATGGTCTCTGACTGCCTGCTCGGCCTCCATCTTCCTAGCCTCCGTCTCAATTTTCTTGGCTTCGCGCACAGCCTGTCTGAAGCCTCTTTCCACTTCCTGAACATATTTCTGTAACTCCGCTCCATCATAACCCATCTCACGCCCTGTAGCCTGTACGTCAGCGACATTAAACCCAGTTGATGCCATCTTAAACTCAGAGGGAAAGTGCCCAAGAAATTGTATAGAAAATGATTATCTCACATAACCAAAATATATATATTACACTACCACAACACGTCGTATGTCGGTCAGTATGTGTCAGGAAGAGTATAGACAATAGCCAGGCACGGTAGGCAGAACCTATTGATAGTAGACAAGAATATCTGTCCCCTATCACTAAATCAGCCAGAACTCCACCAGGATTTCAAATATCCCGGACGAGCCCCCAGAACTTGTAACAAGCTACGTGGAGGGTCCCAAATAGCCCTATCACAATATTTCAAAATTATTCTCTTTATAGCCCTGGCTGGGATAGGTTTTTACCTGCCAACCCTCCTCCGTTTTCCCCGGACTCACTATCACTCTTTCTTTCGACCTAAGGACCTATTTCCTGTCGTGTTCCTCTGGCTGATCCATATATATAACACAGTGCTCGTTGGAATAAGCTAAAACTTGATTTATTAAATCAATACAGGACAGCACAGAAAAACACCAAGGCAGGTAACACAGAAAGTTCTAAACAGACACAACACAGATAAGTTCAGGCACATAGCCTCAAGTAGCCATAGTCACAGACCCAGCTTCATATACTGTCCGATCTGTCCACATACATCTCACCCCGTGTGCCGGAATCTCCTTCCTTCCCGGTACTTGGGTGTAAGTTCAACAGGCTTCTGTAGAATCAAATCCACTGGTTGTTGAGGAATTGTTCATGGACTTAACATAGATAGGCTTCTGGCAATGTCCGGTACACAATGGGTATGCCAGATAATCATGCGTAGACTCAACTTAGAATTTGCCTGCTCTCGGGCCTATGTCAATGAAAGGACCCGAGATGCACCATTACTGCAAATTGTCATTGTTTCATAGTATGCAGGATAATCATGCGTAGACTCCACCCAGAATTTAACTGTTCTCGGGCCTATGTCATTTCCTCAAGATATGCCCTTGCCTCTCTCTCAGAGTTAAGCACACCATGTGTGATATGGCTAATACATTGACCTGGCTTCATCAGACGTATTCGGCTCTAGCACAGAAGCTGTGTGGATACTGTCCGATTTGGCCACGTCCAACAAAAGAGGACCCTGGAGATGACAAACAATATTGAGCGGCTGGGCGGACTCATGCATCACACAATCCTGAAGACCAATAGGGTCTCAGTTAATATATTTGACATATAGGATCTTGACCCAATGCAGTATATACCATACCCGAATGAATGGGCCTGACCTGTCAGGTAGCCCCTGGATTGGCTACGTCCGGGCTTGAGTCGACCTCCAGCTGGTTGATGTCAGGTTGTCCACCCTAGGAACGTTTTGTCTACAAGACACACATTCCACACTCATACCAAGCCTTTATTATTATTGGGCACATTCATTTCCATGCTTTCCTCTCACTTGCAAACCATGCCTTTCTCGCAACCAAGATCTTGTGGTGTGGTGCGCCCAGTAATCTGTGTGTTTCTCCCCGTTAAGTGGGGTTATAAGGCACACCGTGTAGTTCCCCATTCAAAGAAGATACTACCCCTCCCGGCCGCCGCTCTCGACTGAGCTGTCGCCCCAATGTACCGGCATTGCCCTGCACAAGCCATAGTGTAGATAAGTTCAGGTTCTCTCAGTGAGATAGAGGAGTCCATTATCCTCCCGACATCATCCTATCGAGTGACAGACGAAAGAGATAGTCCTGTGGCTAGCATCCCCTGGCTCAAGAAGATAGATTATAGAGTGGTGGACCCCATCCCCGTAGCTATCTAATGTGCCTATATTTAAAAGAGAGATGCTACTAAGTAACGGTAAGCCGTAGGAATCAAGATATCACTCGTCTATCAGCTGCCAAGAACAAGCGATATCATTTGGTAATTACTTATTCTTCAGATGTGTTCCCTTGCCATGCCAAGATCAAGACGCGTAGCCAGATCGGCTAACGGTCACCCCCTCCCAACATGGCAAGACTGCTGTTTTGCCATATCCTCTCAGTCGTTAAGACAATAGATATTTATAGGCCAAGCTTTGCCTGGACCAACGAAAACCCAAGTTTACCTTTCCACCACTTCAGTAGTATGTTGCATCTCTGTCGTAATCTTTAAATCACTTGACATGCTGCAACTATCAAACGGTAGGTGTTGGCACGGCCATCAATTGACCAGCCGCTGCACCAGTGCACATTTGACGCAAGGCGCTCCATCGGGTCTACCCGAAAGGAAAGACAAATATATACTCGCTCCATGTAAAGATTGTGGTATGAAGATAACCCAAAGAACCATCTTTCATGGAGATTTGAGCAAACAAGAGAACTGAGAGTTTCCGAAAGCCGTTTCCCCTGTTTACCAAAAAATAAAAGAATGCATAAGGACATGGGCCACTGGCGTTTCGCTACAATGGTGAATTGAGACAAGAACAAGAAGAGGAACAAGAACAAGAAAAACAACAAGGCCAACAAGAAGCAGTAAAAACAAAGAACAAGAACAACAAGAAGCACAAGAATAATAAGAACAATAAGAACTACAAGAACAAGAACAACCGGTACATGAAAACAATGTTTACACTAAATATTTGCTGTTTTAATTGCATCTACTTAGTTTCACTGTGTGGCTTGAAAACACACACCGACACACACACACACACAGACACACACAGACACACACACACACACACACACACACACACACACACACACACACACACACACTCACACGCAACTCACACCAATATATACACACAAAATTACCAACACACCAAAAAACATACACAACACACACACACACAAATATACATAATCGCATAAAACACACGCACACACACACTCAAACACACACACACACACACACACACACACCACGCATACCAACGAACTTCAAATTATGATTTTGATGGATAATAGAGACACAGAGACAAGAGAGCAACAGAGACAGAAACATATATAGACAGACACATATAAAGACAGACACATATATAGACAGACAATCAAACAGACAGGCTTGCAAATAGGTAGGTAGGTAGGAAGGCAGACAAGTAGACAAAAAGAAAGATAGCCAAAAGATAGACAGTTAGCTAACTAATCAGACAGACAGACAGACAGACAGACAGACAGGCAGGCAGGCAGGCAAGCAGGCAGGCAGGCAGGCAGGCAGGCAGGCAGGCAGGCAGGCAAGCAGACAGAACGAACGAACGAACAAACAAACGAACGAACGAACGAACAATCTTTATTTTCAAAGGGTTAAGAATTAGGCACGCAGGCCCATCTGACATTCTGCCCTTCTTCTTTCTTTCCTCTCATACATTCTTTTATTCAACATCACTTATGAAGCAAATCTTTGACAACAAAGAACAATAAGCATTAAAACGCATGAAAATTAATCATTAATACATGACACACCGAGACAATGTTTACCATGGGCATTATAAATACCCAAGGAAAGTGTAACGTGCCATACACATGAGAATGTTTGTTGGCTAGTTGTCGTTTGAGATAATTTACCCTTATTATTGTCTTTTTTGTTACTTTTTGTTCGTTTATGGGGGAATGTAGTCTGTACTGAGGAAGTGTTCAAACAGATTGCGAATGTATGTATAATGATTGGTGGTGTCTTTGATTTCTTGTGGAAGATTGTTCCACAACTGAGAGGCAGAGTATGCTAAGCTTGTTTTATATAAGTATATCCTAGGTTTAGTGACATGAAGTATATTTAGTCGCTCGCTATGTCTTGCATTATATTTAAACAATGGCCAAAGGTAGCTTAGAGCATTTTGAAATAGGATGTTTTGAATTATTTTAGCCTTATTAAATAGTCAGCATCAACTCTTCCATTCAGTTTCCATTGCTTGGGTGGTTGTCAAATGATGCTAAAATATAGAAAAGCTCAAAGTTATTGATAATTTCATTGTTGGTATTATCTGTTGTGAGCTTACCACATGTTGTGTATTTCTATTATCATTATTAATGTTGTTATTTTGTCAGGTCTTTGTCAGATATGACTGAGCTACCGTATAACAGTAGACGGTACTATCTGCTTTCTGTTAGCGCCGAACGTTGGGCGGCGCTTACCAAACCCGACACCCCACATTGTGCCAACGGCTTCGGGTGGAAGAGCGCAATTGGGAGGGTACAAGCCTTACCCTGGTGCGAGGAAATGGAACCGAAAGACAAAGTGTCATGGCAGGGCAGACCAGGCCCTAAGCCTTGGTTGGCGGCTGATCTAGGATCGAAGCTCCGACAGGCGGACAGTTAGAGCATTGCTTTGCTGATCCGGCAGCTTCTGCAGCTCGTCTTGTTGCAGATGTAGAGGTGTTACCTTTCCTCTGGAGTGAACTAGGCAGGCCGAGAGAGCGATCATGCTGCATGGGCAACACATAATCTCTATATTTTAGCCCAGGCTTTGTGCTATGGAGAGGCAATAACTCCATCCCTTACAAACTATCGTCTGTCAAGACGGCAAGGTGCCAATGATTAAATGGTAGGCGTTTGTGAAGTGGCCGTAACTAAAGACGTTTATGTAGGTTAGAATTTTCGGTAAGCTTTTCACAATTAATTAAACGCTCTGCTCTTTTCTGGAGTGAATAAAGGTGTTTTGCAATTGATTTGGAGCGACCATCCCAGATTATGGAGCAATAATCAATATGTGCTTGTATATGAGAAGTATAGAATATCTTTTTTTGTGTTTTCGTCAAGAACAATTTTTAATTTTGGCAAGTTGATATCTTCTTCTTCTTTTCGTTCATCCGGAGTGTTTTTTCAGATGTGATTGCGGTGTGTCTGTTATGCGCCCTTGGGCCGAAACCCGTAGGCCAACACATCGACTTTAGCGTGCTTTTTTGACCAGGTAGCATTCCTGGGAGACTCTCACTTTTGTGGTGCCATCTGCAACCATGCTGGCCAAGGTTGAACGGTCGAAGACAAGGGTCATCCCTCAAAGGAAGGCAGGGACAGTCCATAGCATTTTCCGCCATCCAAGGTTGCTTCCATAGTTGCAGGGCCGACACATAACGGCCTGGATCTGGGCTCACCGAGGCAGATCGTCGCGTCCTGCTCATGGCTGCTTTAAATCCTCACTTCAATATATTGGTCATTTCGTTTCCCCGGGTCATTCCCGCACAAACCAGACAGGTTTGCAGACGGCATCCACTCAGCGAGTTTTCGGACATGTGCTTGTCGTTGCGCCCATCAGAGCTTTTCCAGGCACAACAGACATTCGGAAAACTACCCAGTCAGAGCTGTTCCGAACAAGAGCGGCATTCGGAAACTAGGTAGTCAGAGCTGTTCCTAGCACGAGAGACATTCGGACGAGACATTTCACTCGAACGTAATTGCGTAGTGTCAATTTTTAGTTTGCCACCCGTAGGACGACACTTCCGACTTCAGCGGGCATTTTTTAATGAGGTTAGCCCTCCTCTGGTTTCGAGGCACGTTGGACTGTTGTGATGTCGCTAACATCTCAGCTGGTCAAGATAGAACGATGAACGACATCGTGGTCGGCCCTCAAGGGAAGGCAGGGGAAGACCATGAGCATTCCCTCTCTATCCAAGGAGGCTTCCATAATTGCAGAGCCGGCACATATTGCTCTGTGACTGGGCTCACCCGAGGAGTTGCCACGTCCTGCTCATGGCTGCTTTAGTTCCTCACTTCCATGTGTTGGGCAACTCGTTTGCCACTGATCGCTCAAGCACACACCAGGGACGGTCAGACTGCAAGCGACACCCACTCGGTAAGCTTTTGCTTGTGAATAGGTTCGCTCGCCGTGCGTTCCATTTTGCGTCATTGAGACGTTTTTCCATGTCAGGGTCTTACACCTGGCTCGCTACCTAACACATGTGGGACAGTACAAGTACAACGTAATTTGACTCAAGACTCAACGACACAACGTTCAACGGATTTAATTACAGATCATATACAGTACGATGATCACAACAATATATACTGGATACTTCAATACACTTACATCCACCATACAGCACACAGTCTGACTCTCAAGATGTCCAGGCACTCGACATTCGGCCACAGAAACCTTTCTCGCAACATGCGTCCTGTTCAGTCCACGTCCCAGAGCTGTCTGCCTATGGTTTGGAACTCGCCTCCTCACCTGAGGTGGCTTCACGAGACATGCGTGCGTCCTTGGTGTGACCGCTGGCCGTCTCGCCAGCCGGCACCTTCGCAGGCAGGTGACTACCATTCGCCTGGCGGCGTAACGAAGTTCCTTCATCCCTGCTAGGGACTGAGTCACCTGGCGGCGTAACGATGTCACTGCATCACTGCCGTACTGTGGACTCTGACACGCTCCCCCGGCAACTCCATGAAAGACGTCATCTTTCATGTCTAATATATATACATACTGGGTTAGTACCTTAACCCTTGTCAGAGTCAACCCTTATGTTGCTTATATACATTGGTATCATAATACATAGAAAATACACATCTGCCATAGAAAACATATAATCAATAGAAGTTATATTCAACGACATGTGGTGTTCAACTTTTAACACCTGTCAGGTTTCATCATCTCGATGGCTGATTACCTTGATTGCATTAATGACCCAGTCAGATCGGTAGTTCCAGCTTCACGCATCTACCTCGCAGCATTTGAAAAAAAAAATAATAATATGGTTCTTGAGACAAAAGCCATCTAGCTAGACCGAAATGTGGCTTTTACATAAGTCACATAAAACGCTCAAACCCCGACCTCATTTGGCCAAGACTCTTGTGTTGGTCTGCAATGTCTGCAACCCTTTGCCATGCCCAGTAAATGCCTACCTGATGAGTTCAAAATCTGGCAAACACATGGCTATTTTTATATAACACATTACATTATACATTTCAAATTATGGCCCTTTGTGTAAGGATGTAATAGCAACTAAAAGAAAGGGGAATAATTTCAAACATTTATGGCATATAATAATTTACAATAATTATTTTATTTCTTAGTGTCATCGCTTGACGTTTCTTCATCCTAACGAGAAAAAGTCGCTAGTATGAATACACTAATCAAGATATGATTCTAAGATTACACTACATAAATATATAAACACACAATTCGTGTATTCAATTTTATTGATTCCTAAAGATTTTAGAATCGTCATAGCTTTTTAAACTTTCATGTGTCGTCTGCTAGTTTTACTCTAAATTACAACATAATCCGGAAGTACACACGAACACTAAGTAATCGATGTTACAACTTGTAGAACACACCTGATCCAGTTTGATGTAGATACGGACGGTATACTGTTCTTACAGTTCATGTGTTGGATGTTTTCTTATAAACCTTCTGGATTTAGATTAAACTGCAATGGTGTAGCTGTCAACTGTTCATGTCACACTTTCACACATGGATGTTAAAATCTCTCTGGAAGATTCCACACGGATATGCTACTGTCACAATGTATAGTTCGCTTACGGTAAGTCTTGAGCAAATGTGGCAATGTTCTTGTTACAGAATATGTACAATTAAAGTTCGCTTTCTACCACACACTACACAATTATACACGACAATCACTACATTTAGTAATAAAATAAGAACATTATATACTGTGGGAGTAACCCCTATCACAATGTAGACATTACACAGCTTTTGTGAATGCACAACTTATTCACTGATAGATGGCTGTGCTGATCTGAGTATTTTACACTGCACTCAGACTTTGTTGCTCAATGGGTCGGTCGGACAACGGGACAACAAATCGGCGATCGTATTGGTTCGGCCTGGAATATGTCGGACCTCGAAGCTGTAGTCTTGGAGTTTCAAAGACCAACGGGCTATCATATGGTTTGATGGTACCCCAGAATTTATGAATCGCAACGGACTGCTGTCAGATTCCACGATAAAATGGCGTCCTAGAAGAAATCTAGACAATTTTGTAATACCCACCACTAAAGCTAGGGCTTCCAACTGAGGTATTGACCACGCCCGTTCTCTCGGTTTCAGCTTTCTGGATACGAAATACACAGGATGGAGGATGTTGTTGTGCTCTTGCAGCAAGACTGCTCCAATCGCGACGGAGCTCGCATCTGTTCTTAATCTGAAAGGTAAATGGAGATTGGGCAATTTCAGGATGGGATTGTGTAAGCTATCATCAGAAAAACAAGCTAATACTTTAGAGAATGCTAATTTTAGGCATTCATTGCTTACAATTTTCTCCGGCTTATCTTTAGTTAGTAAGTTAGTAAATACTTCGGTTAGGTCGAAAAAATCCGGAATAAACTGCCGGTAATAATTTATCAGTCCTAACAAACTTCTGACTTGTTTCTTTGTAGTCGGAAGTGATAGTTTTAGAATCTTGGACACAATGTTATCGTCTGTCGTGACAAAGCCATTGGATATTTTGTATCCCAAAAAGGATATTTCAGGGTACGCCATGTCTACTTTTGAAGGCTTTACTGTCAGTCCATGCTTTCTGATGCGTTCAAATGTCAGTTCTAATGTCTTTATGTGCTCTGTCATTGTCTCTGTGTGAACACAGATGTCGTCGATATAGCAAATTATGTTAGGAATGTCTATTAGAAGAAGTCGTGTCATACGTACGAATGTGGCTGGGGCGTTGACTAGCCCAAATGGAAGTTTGCACCATTCGTACAGTCCCCAAGGTGTGGCAAAAGCTGTCAGATGTCTGCTCTGTTCGTCTACTTCTATCTGATAATATCCTTTAGTCATATCTATCTTCGTGAAGAACCTAGCGTCTGTCAGTTCTGTCAGAAGATCGTAAGCGTTTGCCATTGGCTCCAAATCTAGAACTGTTATTTTATTTAGCTTTCGATAGTCGATACACAGTCTTATTGTATTGTCCTTTTTGCGTACAATGACCATGGGAGATGAGAAGTCTGATTGGGATCGTCTTATGATGTTATTCTTTTCTAGGTTGATGATCTCCTGATGTAAATGTTCTTTGTAATGTAATGGGATGGTGTATGGTCTGCATCGTATGGGTGTGTTTGATGTGAGTGTGATGTGATGCTGTACTAATTCTGTTTGTCCTGGGTTGTTGGAGAAAATGGTGTTGTACTGTTGTATTAGGTGTTTTAAACTCTGTTTCTGCTTGAGTTAGCTTTGGATTGATTTTGATATCCTTCAAGCAGTCTGTCGTGTCTAATGTAGGTGTTGGAATTTCGTCACTAACCTCGTCATCTTCGTGATCTATTATCACTGTACAAGCTGTCGTATCGTCTTGTCTCTGTTATGGTATGGTCTTAGCATATTTATGTGAAATATTTTGTGTTTGTCTTTTATTAGGATCTCATAGTCTACAGGTGAAATCTGTCTTGTCACTTTAAAAGGTCCCTGCCAAGAATCAGTCAATAAGTGTCGGTCACTAGGTAACAGAAGAAGAACGTCCTGTCCAGGTGTCAAAGTTATTGTTCTGTTTCCTTTGTCAGCATACTGTCTATAAGTAGCACCAGCTAATTTTAGTGCATTCTTTGCAATCGTACATGATTTGATGATTCTTTCACGCAATGATGTAACATATACGTATGATGATATGGGTTTAAGTACTGGAGTAGATTCAGTTAACATTTGGTGATAAATAGTCAATGGGCCACGTGGTTTGGCACCATAAATAAGTTCAAAAGGAGAGAAACCGGTACTAGAATGTGGTACCTCGCGATAAGCAAAAAGAATAGCTGGTAGATATACATCCCAATTATTAGGGTGTTCTTGCGTGACTTTTGCAAGCATGTGCTTCAGATCGCCGTTAAACTTTTCAACGATTCCACTTGAGTGAGGATGGTATGGTGAATTGAAACATTGCTTCACTCCCAACATTCTGGTGAAAGCTTGGGTAGATGCGGCGATAAACTGAGTACCCCTATCAGATTGGATAGTGTCTGGAAATCCTATCCGAGAAAAAATATGGAAGAATACTTCCATTATATCATTGGCAGTTATGTTCTTTAGCGGAATAGCTTCCGGCCAGCGACTACATTGATCAACGCCAGTTAGAATATATTTATTCCCTTTAGTTGTTGTATGATTGAGAGGGCCCACTATGTCAACCGATAGTTTTTCAAAAGGTTGACTGGCTAAGTCAGTGACTTGCAACTTTGCCTGTGGGTGTTTACCTTTTTTTATCAGTTTCTGGCAGGTGTCACAACTTCTGCAATATTCTTTAATGTCATTGCTAAATTTGGGCCAATGAAACTGTGTTAATAATCTAGATCTGGTCTTTACATATGCCATATGCCCTGCAAGAGGTATATCGTCGGCAAGATGTAAGGCTTGCTTACGATAACTAGTTGGCAAAACAGTTTGCTCTGTGGTGTTGTCACCTTTGGTATAATACCTGGTGAGGATATCATTTTTCAAAGCAAAATGCCATTTTGCATTCTTGGTTACCTTTGGCTTTTGGCCGATCAGATTAAAATATTTTACCAATGAAGGGTCAGCCTTTTGAGCTGTTACAAAAGTTTCCTTCATGGTGTTAGTAAGTAGTGATACTGGGCTAAGTGACTGAATAGCCTCAGTTTGATTACTTTCATCTTGCACTCTAGCAGTAGACCTGGTTACTGCGTTCCCACAATCAATGATGTCAGATGGTGATGAAACAATGTTGTCAATGATATGATGAGAACTTAGTCCAGGGTTCAGCTCCCGGACGAGCCCCCACGTCCACACATGTCAGGGTCTTACACCTGGCTCGCTACCTAACACATGTGGGACAGTACAAGTACAACGTGATTTGACTCAAGACTCAACGACACAACGTTCAACGGATTTAATTAAAGATCATATACAGTACGATGATCACAACAATATATACTGGATACTTCAATACACTTACATCCACCATACAGCACACAGTCTGACTCTCAAGATGTCCAGGCACTCGACATTCGGCCACAGAAACCTTTCTCGCAACCTGCGTCCTGTTCAGTCCACGTCCCAGAGCTGTCTGCCTATGGTTTGGAACTCGCCTCCTCACATGAGGTGGCTTCACGAGACATGCGTGCGTCCTTGGTGTGACCGCTGGCCGTCTCGCCAGCCGGCACCTTCGCAGGCAGGTGAATACCATTCGCCTGGCGGCGTAACGAAGTTCCTTCATCCCTGCTAGGGACTGAGTCACCTGGCGGCGTAACGATGTCACTGCATCACTGTCGTACTGTGGACTCTGACATTCCACTTTTGTCTACACTCTCTATGAGTTAGATACAGTTTTCGCAGCCTTTTTCTTCGACTGGGGCACTTTTTTGACTTTTTGTACTCGCTCACGAGGTAGGCTACTTGTGCTGCCGACTCAGCACCTTACCTTCGTGCAGCGGTGAACGAGAAACGGCCTGGTCCTCTGATCCGGGAATCTCTCATATCCCCCAGCTGAGAGCCTTCGAACTTGTATCAGACCTGAGCATGTAGCTTGCTCAGTATCACGCCTTTTTCGAAAGGTGGGAATCGGCCCGACTCTCAGGTCCGAGGCTTTGTGGCTTAGAGGCGTTCAGCCACAGCCCTCGACAGAGAGCCTTTAGTGTTTTGTCCGGACCAAGAACTTCTGCCTTGGTGCGCCTGATTTAAATTTTAGACTGCTATCCTCAGTCTCACCTGCAGAGCAGCAGGTTGTGTCTCTCTTAGTCTGGTCCCTATCCCATAAGCTGTCCGATATGTAGTTTTCATCCATCAGCAAGCAAATGGGGTCGATGGGACACGCAAGCTCCCCCACCATGTCAAGGTGGAGACACATCGGGGGAGGGCAAGTTGATATACTTTTTTGTCTATGTTTTTAACGAGTGCATGAACATGGGAGTTAAAGGTTAGATTTTGATCAACCATGAGACCCAGTGCCTTGTGCTCAGTTACACTTTCTACAAAAAACAAACAAACAAAAACAAAACAAAACAATTCAAAATGCATGTAGACGTGCGAAAGCTCTCTGCGAGTTGAGACTGTGAAGTATTTGCCTGGTTGCTATTAACATAGATTTTGTTTTAGAAATGTTAATTTGCATGCGGTTTGCATGACTCCAGTTAACTACACAATTTATATCATGTTGCACAAATGATTCTATAATATAAAATCAATAGCGTTTGTACATACTGTGCAGTCGCCTGCAAATATATCGCAGGACGACGGAAGGTGTAAGGGAAGATTATTCATATCAATGGCAAATATAAGAGGGCCAAGTATAGACCCCTGAGGTACTCCAATATTAATGGTAATGGCTTGAGATACAGATTTATTCTGTGATATTACTAGTTTTCTGGCTAATAAAAACGATTTGATTAATGTCACTATATTAAAGCTTATTTTCATAATTTCTAGTTCTTTTTTTTTAAATTAGACTAGTATGATCTATCATATCGAATGCTTTTCTAAAGTTTATAAACACCGCTACACATAGAATATTGTTGTTACTATTTTGATGCCAGTTTTCTATAATGTTTGTTAGGGCCGTATGACAAGAATGTTTTGGCCGAAACCCTGAGTGTCAAGTATTAGCTTGTGGTGAACTAAGTGCTCTACTGTCATAGACAGACAGACAGACAGACAGACAGACAGACAGGCAGGCAGGCAGGCAGGCAGGCAGGCAGGCAGGCAGGCAGGCAGACAGACAGACAAATAGATAGATAGATAGATAGATAGATAGATAGATAGATAGATAGATAGATAGATAGATAGATAGGAAGGTAGGTAGGTAGGTAAATAGGTAGGTAGATATGTAGGTAGGTAGGTAGGTAGGTAGGCAGATAGATAGAACGAACGAACGAACAAACTTTATTTTCAAAGGGTTAAGAATTGGGCACGCAGGCCCGTCTAACATTCTGCCCTTCTATCACTCTCTTTCATACATTATTTCATTCACACATCATTCAAGGCTAACAAAGAACAGCAACAATATAAAAGATATGCATTATAAAGGCATAGGCAAAATGCGAACATCAAAACTACACGACACAGTAATATTAGATAATGGTCTGACACTTGTTATTAGCCATGTGGAATATACTGGCCTACAAAAAGGGGACTGGCTGTTATACTAGGGTTTTGTTATTATTATTATTATCTCTATTATTAAGGGGGAAGGTAATCGGTATTGAGATAGTGTTCGAATAATTTTCTCACACACATCCACCCACTCACGTACTCATCGATCAACCACTCACACCCACACATCACGCACCCACTCATCAACACATGCATCTCTCATCTACCCTCCCACCCACACACACCCCAACCACCCAGCCAAACACACATCCGCCATCCTCACATTCATCCGTCATCCACCTGCACATCCCACACCTCCCCCACCTCTCACACATCTCCTCTCCCACACAAAACTCCACCCATAAACACATTCCCCTCACACACACACATCCCCCACATGCATTCCTCATACACATCCCCGCTCACACATCCCCCACCCACCCACACACCCCCACCTACAAACAGAGACAAACAGACAGACAGACAGACAGACAGACAGATAGATAGATAGATAGATAGATAGATAGATAGATAGATAGATAGATAGAAAGATAGATAGATAGATAGATAGATAGATAGATAGATAGATAGATAGATAGATAGACAGATAGATTGATAAATAGACAGATAGATAGATAGATAGATAGATAGATAGATAGATAGATAGATAGATAGATAGATAGATAGATAGATAGATAGATAGATAGATAGATAGATAGATAGATAGATAGATAGATAGATAGATAGATAGATAGATAGATAGATAGATAGATAGATAGATAGATAGATAGATAGATAGATAGATAGATCGAACAAACGAACGAACGAACGGGTGAATTCAATGGATGAATGAAAGATGAGTGATTGGAAGAGCTGAATGTAAGACGGGGCTGCGTGCCCAATTTGTTACCCTTTGAAAATAAAGATCGTTCGTTCGTTCGTTCCTTCCTTCCTTCGTTCGTTCGTTCAATTCTGTCTCAGGCTTGCGGCCATGTCACTGTATATCTCCATCTTATAGGTGTGCTGCTCCTCGACCCTTGACTCGAACGGAACATTCAGCTCGATTAGTACCAGCTGTTGAATCGACGGAGAATAAACTACAATGTCTGGTCGTAACTGAAACTTCCGGGTTTCCAATGGGTATTTGCCGCGGCCCTACAGGTCTACTGTCAGCTACCAGTCTCCAGGATGGATGGCAGGCTGTCGGGGAAGCCAACTCATAGCTGCATTGGAAACAATCCAAAGTGCTGCCTGCATTTTTGTTCTTATTAGGATTTTGTGTATCTGAATGTATATGTTGCATTCGCAAACGTAAAACACACACACACACAAACACACACACACACACACACACATATACAAACATACACACACAGCCCACCTTATAAATACAAACTGTTTTATAAGAAATAAGTGTGTCAGATGGACTGCAGTCTGAGTAAACATATGAAGAGGAGACGTAACATGATGATGATGATGATTTATGGTTTGTGTCACAAGATGTTCGTTTGTGATGTTTAGAGGTTATGTTTATCTATCTATCTATCTATCTATCTATCTATCTATCTATCTATCTATCTATCTATCTATCTATCTATCTATCTATCTATCTATCTATCTATCTATCTATTTATCTATCTATCTATCTATCTATCTATCTATCTATCTATCTATCTATCTGTCTGTCTGTCTGTCTGTTTGTCTGTCTGTCTGTCTGTCTGTTTGTCTGTCTGTCTGTCTGTCTGTCTGTCTATCTATCTATCTATTTATCTGTCTATCTATCTATCTATCTATCTATCTATCTATCTATCTATCTATCTATCTATCTATCTATCTATCTATCTATCTATCTATCTATCTATCTACCTACGTACTTACCTACCTACCTATCTATCTATCTATCTATCTATCTATCTATCTATCTATCTATCTATCACTGACATCACTGACATCATTCTGTGAGGAGAAGTGCAAAAGAATTATTCCCGCTGAGATTCCTTTAATGTCTGTTGCAGACGTTTATAAATATCTCTTGAACCTCAAATCAACAAACTCACACGGCCTAGATGGTATCAGTAATAGAATTCTTCGTTGTGCTGCACCAGTCATTAGCGAGTCCTTAACGTTCATATATAACCAGTGCCTGGCCAAAAACTACTTTCCATCTGCATTTAAAATTGCTAAAGTGTTTCCGCTAATTAAAAATGGCTCAATCGATAATAGCGTTTTGGGTAATTATAGACCTATTTCCTTACTATCGTCGCTATCAAAACCACTTGAAAAACACATTCATAAAATAACGTTACACCATTTAATTAACAATGATCTAATAATTAACAGTCAATCTGGGTTTCGACCTAAATATTCTTGCCATAGTGCTCTAACAAAAATGACCGATAACTGGCACTTAAACATCAACAACGGTAGAATTTGTGGAGCGGTGTTTGTAGACTTTAAAAAAGCTTTTGATATGGTAGATCACGATATTTTAATTAGAAAACTAAAGCAAATGAAGACAAGCACCAACATGGTGAACATAATTACGTCATTTCTATCCGACAGGCAACAAGTCGTGTCCTTCAACAACTGTCTATCAAGACCCACACAGCTTAATATTGGTGTGCCTCAGGGCTCAATACTAGGTCCGCTGCTTTTTGCAGTTTATATTAATGATCTTCCTTTATATATCAATACAACTTGTGATCTATTTGCAGACGACTGTACTATATATACTAGTCAAGAAAACCGTAGTGAATTAGAGAATTCTTTACAAAAGGAACTTGATAATCTTACTAGATGGAGCAATGAAAACCGCATGCAAATTAACATCGACAAAACCAAATCGATGCTAATAACGACCAGACAAAAACTACAGACACTAGCCATAACTGGATCACTGCTCGAACTCCGCATGGGCATGTTACCTATAGTTAATGTGACTGAACATAAAACACTAGGGCTTTTAATAGACAGCCATTTGAACTGGAGCTCTCATGTTCACGCTCTTACCAAGAAAATAGCACAAAAAGTTTACCAACTTGCTAAAATTCAGCACTTCCTGGACGAAAGCACACGAAAAATATTCTATACATGCTATATCCAATCACATCTCGATTACTGTTCCACAGTTTGGGATGGTTGCCCTAAATCTAATTTAAAACGACTATGTTCTCTACAAAACCGAGCTATTCGTCTGGTTTCTGGCATAAAGCACGTTGAAAGTAGTAATTTGTACAATCATCTAAGACTTCTACCACTACAAAAGCGCTTCCTTTTCAACAAAGCCAAATTAGTGAATAAAATTATATCTCAAAATACCCCAGAGTATCTTCTGCCGCTGATTCAATCTAATGCAATGAACAGCAAGCGCCTAAATTTGTTACATGTCTCAAAGCCTAGATTGGACCTATACAAAACATGTTTCGCCTATTCTGGTGCTCACTTATGGAATGATCTGCCTCCAGATCTGAAAACTCCAATAAGTCCCTACACATTTAACCGAAAACTCTTTCAATACTTAATCCATACCGACTATATGCCACCATAATTCGATTACTGGTATAATTGTTCAGTATAATTGTTCATTATAATTGTTTAACTATAATTGTTCACTATATATGTGTGTGCGTGTGGGAGCGAGAGAGAGAGAGAGAGAGAGAGAGAGAGAGAGAGAGAGAGAGAGAGAAAGTGGGTGTTAGAGAGAGGGAGAGAGTGAATGCGTGTGTGCGCATGTGCATGCGTGTGTGTGGAGAGAGTGATTGAGCGAGAAATGGTGGGGGAATGTGTCAGTGCATGCATTCGTACGTGTATGTGTGAGAGTGAGTGAGGGAATGTAGGCGTGCGTGCGTTCATGTGCATGCGTTCATGTGTATGTGTATGTGTGAGAGAGTGTGATTGAGAGAGTGAGTGTGTGTGTGTGTGAAGGATTGTGTGTTAGAGAGTTAGACAGTGGGAGAGTTGATGTGGTAGTGTATGTGTGTGAGCGCGTGCATGCGTGTGAGTGTGTGTATATGAAAGAATACAGAGAGAGAGAGAGAGAGAGAGAGAGAGAGAGAGAGAGAGCTGAGCAGATTCATGTCATGTAACACGCATGTTATGTAACACGCGAATCCATATGTTTGTGTATTCTCATCTGTCATATTATCAGTTAAATACCATTTGATTTTATCATGCATAATATAAACTAATGTTCATTACTGTAGTTTGAGTGAGAGAGTCAGTGAGTGTGAATGAGAGACAGAACGAGTGAGCGTGAGAGTGAATGAGTGAGCGGGAGAGTGAATGAGTGAGCGGGAGAGTGATTGAGTGAACGGGAAAGTGAATGAGTGAGCGGGAAAGTGAATGAGTGAGCGGGAGAGTGAATGAGCGGGAGAGTGAATGAATGAGCGGAAGAGTGAATGTGTGAGCGTGAGAGTGAGTGAATGTGTGTGTGTGTGTGTGAGAGAGAGAGAGAGAGAGAGAGAGAGAGAGAGAGAGAGAGAGAGAGAGAGAGAGCATCACTATTTTTACGTCACATACATTTTATGTACACATTTTTCTCCATGTTTAACATTTTTATGAGACTGCTCATGACAAGTGTCAGTGTATATGTGTGAGTAAAGTGTGGGAGTTTCTTCATACTAGTTTCAATACTAACGTGAGACATTTTGTATGTGTCTAGATGTGAGGAAGTGTGAGTGTATGTGGAGGATGTGTGTGAGTGTGGGGATATGTGTGGGTAGTGGGTGTGTGGGTGGGGGGTGTGTGGGTGGGGGTATGCGTTTGGATGGGTTGGGGTGTGTGGGTTTTGGTGGGTAGTGGTATTTGTGGGTGTTGGTGGGATGTGTGGATGGATGTGTGGGGGTGAAAGTAGGGGTGTTGGAATGGGTGTGGGGGATGTGTGTATGGGTGGGGGATATGTGTATGGGACGGATGCAGGGGATGTGTGTTTATGTGGGTGGAGATGTGTGGACGGTTAGTGGAAGTATGTGTAGGAGGCGGGGTTGTGTGGGTAGGGGATTGTGTTGGGTGGATTGGGGATGCAAGGGCGGGTGGGGAGAAGTGTATGGTGTGTGGGTTTGAGATATGTGTGCGGTGTGTTGGTGGGGGATGTGTGAATGATGTGTGGGTGGAGGGTATGTTTGTGGTGGTATGGGTGGAGGATAGTGTGTGCTGTGGGGGATGTGTGTGATGGGTGCGGGGAATGTGCGTATGGGTGGGGTATATGTATGGGTGAGTAGGGGATTGTGGTGGTTGGGGGAAGTATGTGGGGGAGTGTTGGTGGGAGATGTGTGTGTGTTGGATGGGGAATGTGTGGGTGGGGGTGTGTGAGTGGCTTAGGGATGTGTAAGTGGGTGAGGGAGTTGTATGTGTCGGGGTGGGATGTGTGAGTGGGTGGAGGATGTGTGTGGGGTAGGGGTATTGTGATCGAGAGATGTTTGGTTGGGGGGGGGGGGGTGTGTGGGTGCGTAGTGGAGGATGTATGCGTGAGTGAGTGTGTGTTGGTGGACGGGTAGGGAATGCGTGTGTGGGTGGGGAGAGGTGTGTGGTGTGTTGGTTGGGGATATTGTGTGGGTGAGGTATGTGTGTGTGGGTGGGGGATTTTTGTGGTGTGTGTGGAGTGGGGGATTTTTGTGGTGTGTGAGTGGGGGTATGTGGGGTGGATGGGTAAGGGTATCTGTGTGGGTCTGGGTGTGGGTGGGAATATTGTGTGGTATCTGGGTGGGGGATATGTGTGTGGTGTGTAAGTGGGGATGTGTTGGTGAGGGATATGTGTGTGTGTGGTGCGTGGGTTGGGAATAGTGCATGGTAGGAGGTGTATGTGATGTGCGGGTGGGGGATTGTGTGGTGGGGGATTAGGTTAAGGCATGTGTGGGTGGGTGGAAGTTGTATGTGTGGGTGGTGGGGTGTGTGTTAGTGGATTGGGAATGTATGGGTGGTTAGAGAGATGTGCGTGTGTGTGTGTGTGGGGTGGGGGTAGGGACATGTCAGTTGGTGGGGATGTGTGTGTATGGTTTGGGAATGTGTGAGTGGATGTGCGATGTGTGGGTTGGTGGGGGATTGTGTGCATGGGTGGGGAATATGTTGTCGATGGAGATGTGGCTGGGGGATGGGTGGTTTGAGGTGTGGGTGGGGAAAGGATGTGTGGGGTAGTATGTGTATGTGGTTGGGCGTGGGATGTGTGGGTTGGTGGGTGAATGTTTGTGGGTGGCGAGTGTGTTTTGGTTGGGGATCAGGTGAGGGCAGTGTGTGTGGGTGGGGGATGTGCGGGAGGGGGATGGATCGGTTGGTGGGGTATGTATGTGTCCCTTGGTGTGCGTGTGTGTTGGTAGGTGGGGGTGTGTATGTGTCCCTTGGTGCGCGTGTGTGTGGGTAGGTGGGGGTGTTGTGTGGGTGGGGTGATGTATGGATAGGTGGGAGATGGGCTTCATAACATGGTAATTAGCCTTGTTTATGTTTACAACATTCATTTCACAATGTTTATTTTATCTTCCTATGTAAATGTATAATGCTCTTGATGAACGAAAGACGAGTGATTGGAAGGGCCGAATGTAAGACGGGCCTGCGCGCCCAATTTGTGACCCTAATAAAGTTGATTTGATTTGATTTGATTCTATCTATCTATCTATCTATCTATCTATCTATCTATCTATCTATCTATCTATCTATCTATCTATCTATCTATCTATCTATCTATCTATCTATCTATCTATCTATCTATCTATCTATCTATCTATCTATCTATCTATCTATCTATCTATCTATCTATCTATCTATCTATCTATCTATCTATCTATCTATCTATCAAAGTTTAGCCTATTTCAGTCGAGATGCTGTGTATATCATTGTGTTAGTTCTAAAACTGGATCTAATACGAATTAATATCTTAAGTTTATGTGACTGTGGTTTAGTGAAATGAGGATTTCTTTGATAAATGGACGGTAAGGTCATTCAATTTTGAAACCTACCAATTATCGAGTAACGACAACGTGTGTAAACCATGCTTGACTAGCGCGTGGCAAGTCGCCAGCATACAATATCGCAAGTTCCTGATCAGCTCTGTATTATTGTTTCAATTATCAAAACAAACGAACCGCAACACATGACTTCAAATAGCCAGCGGCGCGTCTAGACTACGATGAGTTCGCAACATTCTTCAAACGGATTTGATAACATGATGCAGTAATGTCATCTATAGGAGAGGCCTCTCTGGAGGTGACTGGTGTTAAAACAAGATCCGGTTTACGATCGGCCGTGAATAAACCATACACACTAAACAAAGAGAAGGCGGTGAAGACCAAGCTAGCCAGGTGTGCGAATCCAGTCGGCCGAGTCGTCCAACACACCAACTCTGGCCAATGTGTTACAGTATCCTTTAACAATACACTCCATTATGAGGCATTTCGAACGTGTCTCATCAATTATTACAAGCCTGAACGAATCCAACACAGACAAGATAGAAGCGGGGCCTACGTGGAAGATCTGATTACGACGCCAGTCCTTACAATACATTTATATCATTCGAAGAACAAGTTACTAGCTCAAAGCAGCGTTGAAAAAATTAACTCTTGGCTAAAATTAGACTTTGTCGAGCTGGAGAACTCAATACTTACATTCACGAGTAGAGACATATCAAAGACACAAGATATCGTCAACATGCTCGTCTCGAGTGAGGACTCAGAATCTACACAGCCCACAACTACAGCTGTGGACACCACAGCAGACAATGTTTCTAAACTAACACATACAATGAATGAACAGGACAATACCATCAACACGAGGTCAGCTACCCCATCAGTACTCTTGGCCATTGAATATCCAATGGAGCACCTCCAAAACAACGTTGAGACCAACGTAAGAGTAGCAGAAGAAATACCAGCCTTAGATAACACGCCAACTATCAATGGACAATCGTGCGATTGTCATAGGCGCATTGAGGTAATAGAACAATCCTTAAAGGCGCTCACTGCTACTGTTACAGCCAACATTGAAGCTAATAGCAAGACCAGCAGTGACTACACTGCTCTCAAAGCAGAAATCACGCTCCTGAGAGAGGAAAATCAATTGCTAAGAAAAACAATAGAAACTTTACAGCACGAGTCCACCACCAACCCAACTGAACAAGCGTGTAATTCCCAAGCAGCTGTATCAACTTCGGAGAATCTTAAAGCCCAGTTTCACCAAAAACAAATAACAAAACAAGACGCGGAAAAACCTCAACGTGCAGAGGAAGATAAAACGCTACAAGCAGGCTATCCCATTGGTGTAAAAATAAGCAACAGATTCGAAGTGCTTCAAGAAAATCTGTCAGAAAACGTACAGTGCTATAGTGCACTGCCAACAGACAACACACGCCTCCAGGAAACACAGGGAGAGTCACATGGAGACGAACAGACTGCTGTTAAATGGGAGAAACAACGAGCAAGGCGTACTGACAACCAACATGTGCAGGATGGCTACTACAGACAAAGACATTGTTTCCATAATTCCATTGCCTGGGGCTGGTGTTGACCGGCTAACAGACAAGATTAGGAGGTTGGCTGTAAATCTTAATGTAAAAAGGGCAAGCGTTCATATTGGTATCAATGACACCATGAACAACCAGCAAATCACAACATCTCAACTGCTGGCAGTTATATTGAACGGATTACGTCACATTTTTCCTAACTCGTCCATTTTCTTCTCCTCCATCATATCACCGAGTTATGGATTCCAGCGTCGTCTAGCTGACATAAATAACAACATATTGCAGAAGTTTTGTTCTCTCAACAACATACAGTTCATCAACACCACACCGGTGTTTACTTCACAGTCAGGAGCACCCAAAAAACGACTTTATAAAGATCAAGTACATTTGTCTACATTGGGCACCAGCTTGCTCGCCAAAAATATTAAATACCCTGAACGTACACAACCTACATCCAATACTGGTTCGCGTAGGACACTTTTAGCTACATCACCTCAAACTCAAGCCAGACGACATACTGCCGCCACATCAAGTACCAATAGGCCAGAAGAGAGCAGACCACTCATAACCACGGCACCTGATATCCAAGCCAGACGGAACATTTCCACCACACCAAATCCGTACAATACGCCCTCTTTCACACAGGAGGGTGGGACGCAGAGGTGTTTCCAGGGCACCAGGGCTGGGCTATAAACTGGCCAAGACCTATTGACGCGTCCTCGTCGAGCGTCCTGGGCAACAGGTCCCTTCGGGGTCCTGGCTAAAGTCAGTAGGATCGCCGATTCCTCCGAAGTCGGAGAGTGCCTGCCTGTACGGCGAGGAACCACCAGTCTGCACACCAATAAGCCAGACATGGGACAACGGATACTCACTCAAAACTCAGGTCCTGTATGACAACACACTGATGTTGGACAACAGGATGCCTTCATCCGACATACAGGACTTCGCGTTGGAGCTCAAGCCAACGAACACAAGCAAGCAAGCAAGCACACAGGAGGGTGATAATTATAAAGATACGTTCCCTCTTCTCCACAGCAAGGATCATTCCAGTAGTAACAACAACGTGCCACCACAGCCTCCTGTTAGCCACGAATCAGAGCCTGTAGTTGGAAGTCGTTACACACCCGTGAGAAATCAACAGTATCCATTCCATTGTAACCCAGATTTGTTATACCTCACACGGTTTAGCCCAGCTTCATTTCGGCAGGCATTTATGATGTCGCTGTACCAAGGACCAACACAGCCTGGTATTTACTATTCAGCACAAAGTAACACCGGATCGCGGTACAAGAAAGAGCCACTCCTAGAAAGTTTATGCGCATACTTGGTTATTGATTTATATAGCAACTTATTAGATTGTACGTGGCTGTAAACATTGACGCGTATTGAAGTCACAGAGATTGACACTTAGATATTTTTTATAATAATTTTTATAGCGTTAATACTCTGAGTGAGGGGGTCTTCACTAACCTCTTTAAACAGAGACATTAACTTGTATAGTCATTTACTGATTCTTTTGGATAACAGTTGGTACTTAGCTTGTGAAGTAGTTTTTCAGGTTAATTATTTGTTGTATGTTCTTTAATTCGTTTTGTTCCTTGTTTGCATTATATTCGTTTGTCTAATTAGTTATATCGTTATAATATTGTCATTTACTTATCGATTTGTATTACTGATATTTTGTAAGTTAATGTAATTGTGATTTTTTTTATGATCTTGTACTTTTGCTTAACTTTGACTAATTTACAATTTCTTCATGGATGAAATGTCTGAAAAGTGGCAACACTGGCTCAATAAGTCAGGAATACGCCTTGGACACTTAAACATTTGCAGCTTATTTAACAAGCTACCAGAGTTATCTTCTATTTTTAATCAAAATTTTCATTTATTCGGCCTTAGTGAAAGTAGGCTTAATGATAAAATTTCAGATGAGGACATCTCTATTAAAGGGCACAAAGTTTTTAGAAGGGATCCCTGTAGGAAACAAGAGACAGGCATAGTAACCTATGTTTCTAATTAACTAAATGCTCACCGTAGGCTAGACTTTGAAACTTGCGAAATAGAATGTATTTGGTTAGAGCTAAAACTTCAAATCCGCACATCCCTGATAATTGGCTACCTCTATCGAAATCCCAGTGCTGGACACGTCTGGTACGAAAACTTCACTACCATGATGGATGTGGTTTTCGCTTCCGGGAAGGAAATTATACTACTCGGAGACTTTAACATTGACACCAACAAATCCAACATAATATGGGGAAATATGTAGTTAGGTGGAGCTATTCAAACCGTATGCAAATTAACATCACTAAAACAAAATCAATGTTATTAACAACCAGACAAAGACTTCAAACTCTAAGTTCACACACATCACTTCAACTTCACATCGATAACATGCCAGTAGAAAGTGTAATTGAGCACAAAACATTAGGCCTGATCATTGATAGAAACCTAACCTTTAATTCCCACGTTCAAGCGCTCATTAAACAAACAGCGAACAAAGTCTACCAACTCGCCAAAATTAAAAACTTCCTCGATGAGGACACAAGGAAACTATTCTATACTTCTCATATACAGACACACTTTGACTACTGCTCTACAATCTGGGACTGTTGTTCTAATTCAAACACCAAGCGACTTTACTCACTCCAGAAACGGGCCATGAGTCTAATTTATAGCAAACATTTATCTGACAATCCTAGCCTGTATAAACGCCTTCAGTTACTACCATTCCGCAAACGCCTGCTTTTCAATAAAGCTATACTAATTCACAAAATCCTGCATCGGAATGCCCCAAATTACCTTTGGCCATTGTTTAAATATAATGCTAGACACAGTAAACGTTTAAATATACTACATATTCCGAAGCCTAGGATTGACAAAACAAGCTTAACGTACTCTGCAGCTCAGCTGTGGAACAATCTTCCACAAGTAATCAAAGACATCACCAATCCCCATTCATATAATCGCAAATTATTCGAACACTATCTCAATACGGATTACCTTCCCCCTTAATAATGGAGATAATAATAATAATAATACCAAAACCCTAGTATAACAGCCAGTCCCCTTTTTGTAGGCAAGTATATTCCACATGGCTAATAACAAGTGTCAGACCATGATCTAATATTATTGTATCGTGTAGTTTTGATGTCCGCATTTTGCCCATGCCTTTATAATGCATATCTTTTATATTGTTGCTGTTCTTTGTTAGCCTTGAATGATGTGTGAATGAAATAAAGTATGAAAGAGAGTGATAGAAGGGCAGAATGTTAGACGGGCCTGGGTGCCCAATTCTTAACCCTTTGAAAATAAAGTTTGTTCGTTCGTTCGTTCGTTTGTTCGATCTATCTATCTATCTATCTATCTATCTATCTATCTATCTATCTATCTATCTATCTATCTATCTATCTATCTATCTATCTATCTATCTGTCTATTTATCAATCTATCTGTCTATCTATCTATCTATCTATCTATCTATCTATCTATCTATCTATCTATCTATCTATCTATCTATCTATCTATCTATCTATCTTTCTATCTATCTATCTATCTATCTATCTATCTATCTATCTATCTATCTATCTATCTATCTATCTATCTATCTGTCTGTCTGTCTGTCTGTCTGTCTGTCTGTCTGTCTGTTTGTCTCTGTTTGTAGGTGGGGGTGTGTGGGTGGGTGGGGGATGTGTGAGCGGGGATGTGTATGAGGAATGCATGTGGGGGATGTGTGTGTGTGAGGGGAATGTGTTTATGGGTGGAGTTTTGTGTGGGAGAGGAGATGTGTGAGAGGTGGGGGAGGTGTGGGATGTGCAGGTGGATGACGGATGAATGTGAGGATGGCGGATGTGTGTTTGGCTGGGTGGTTGGGGTGTGTGTGGGTGGGAGGGTAGATGAGAGATGCATGTGTTGATGAGTGGGTGCGTGATGTGTGGGTGTGAGTGGTTGATCGATGAGTACGTGAGTGGGTGGATGTGTGTGAGAAAATTATTCGAACACTATCTCAATACCGATTACCTTCCCCCTTAATAATAGAGATAATAATAATAATAACAAAACCCTAGTATAACAGCCAGTCCCCTTTTTGTAGGCCAGTATATTCCACATGGCTAATAACAAGTGTCAGACCATTATCTAATATTACTGTGTCGTGTAGTTTTGATGTTCGCATTTTGCCCATGCCTTTATAATGCATATCTTTTATATTGTTGCTGTTCTTTGTTAACCTTGAATGATGTGTGAATGAAATAATGTATGAAAGAGAGTGATAGAATGGCAGAATGTTAGACGGGCCTGCGTGCCCAATTCTTAACCCTTTGAAAATAAAGTTTGTTCGTTCGTTCGTTCTATCTATATGCCTACCTACCTACCTACCTACCTACATATCTACCTACCTATTTACCTACCTACCTACCTACCTACCTATCTATCTATCTATCTATCTATCTATCTATCTATCTATCTATCTATTTGTCTGTCTGTCTGTCTGTCTGTCTGTCTGTCTGTCTGTCTGCCTGCCTGCCTGCCTGCCTGCCTGCCTGTCTGTATGCCTGCCTGCCTGCCTGTCTGTCTGTCTGTCTGTCTGTCTGTCTGTCTGTCTGTCTGTCTGTCTGTCTGTCTGTCTATGACAGTAGAGCACTTAGTTCACCACAAGCTTATACTTGACACTCAGGGTTTCGGCCAAAACATTCTTGTCATACGGCCCTAACAAACATTATAGAAAACTGGCATCAAAATAGTAACAACAATATTCTATGTGTAGCGGTGTTTATAAACTTTAGAAAAGCATTCGATATGATAGATCATACTAGTCTAATTTAAAAAAAAAAAAAACTAGAAATTATGAAAATAAGCTTTAATATAGTGACATTAATCAAATCGTTTTTATTAGCCAGAAAACTAGTAATATCACAGAATAAATCTGTATCTCAAGCCATTACCATTAATATTGGAGCACCTCAGGGGTCTATACTCTCATCTCATCTCATCATGTTCCTCTTGTACCTTGCGGTGTCGAGGTGAAGTATAAACTTCGTGAGAGTGCCCGGTTATGGGCTTCGTATATCGACATTCCCATGGATTCTGTTATTCCCTCCGTCCAGCGTTTACGTGGTCGGCCTCTTCCTCTGTTTCCATCTGGTCTGTACGTCATTGCCTGTTGTGGCATGCTGTTGACTGGTAGCCTACTTGCATGGCCAAACCATTTGACTTGCTGCTTTCTAATAAAATCTAGAGCAGCTTTAACCCCCACTTTAGTCCTGATTTCTTCATTTCTGATCTTATCTCTTCTTGATACGTTGATTATTCTTCTCAGGAACCTCATTTCTGTTGTTGTGATTTTTCTTTTCTCTTTTTCTGTCATTGTCCAGGTTTGGCATTGGTAGCACAGAGTTGGTAGGAAGATTGTGTTGTAAAGTGCTTTCTTAGTAGTTATTGATACATGTTTGTTCTTTAGTATTGGTGCCATTTGTCCAATGAGTTGATTTGCCTTATTGCATCTATTTTCGATCTCGTCTTCTGATCTGCCATTTGATGATATTATACTTCCTAGGTACTTGAAGCTCTTTACTTGTTTCAAGGGATGTTCGTTTAGGTGAATTGTTGCTGTTTGTTCTTCTTTAGTTATAGTCATTACCTCTGTTTTGCTTGTGCTAATTTTCATGTTATGTTCCCTACACATTTCGTTTAGACTATTCATGTGGTCTTGTAATTCAGCTTCTGATTTTGCTATTAGTGCTTGGTCGTCCGCAAACAGGAGTTCTCTAATGGTTAGATTTGCAGATGGTTCTTCTTCTGTGTTCTCGTCATGCGGTATTCTTGCTGTCTCTGCTTGGCTGGTTTCTTTACATATGTTGTCTATATATGTTATGAACAAGAGAGGGGACAGGACACAACCTTGTCGTACTCCAGATCTTATGGTGAAGGGTTCTGAGTGTCCTCCAGTTGCTCTCACTATGCATTCACTGTTGTCGTATAAACTTCTACATAGGTTTGTTAGATGTGTACTCACTCCATATTGTTTAAGGATTTCCCACAGCTTGTTTCTATCTACCCTATCAAATGCCTTTTCTTGGTCAACAAAGGCTAAGTAGAGTGTTTCATTGAATTCAATTGATTTTTCTATAAGTTGTCTAAGAGCAAAAATGGCGTCTGTGCATCCTTTGTTTTTCCTAAATCCAAGCTGCGTTTCGCTTAGCTGGGGTTCTAAAGTAGTTCGTAATCTTTTTTCAAGAATTTTGCAAAATATTTTCCCAGTATGACTCAACAGTGAAATGCCTCTGTATTGTGTGCAATCTCTTTTGCTGCCTTTGTTTTTCCAAATTGGGATAATTATGGCGTTTCCCCAGTCTCGTGGTGTCTGTTGTTCTACCCAAACATGGTTGAATAGTCTATGTAGCCAAGCTGTTCCTACTTCCCTTGCTGCTTTAATTAGTTCATTTGGTATTTCATCCTGTCCTGGTGATTTGTTCAATGGGGCTAATCTGATGGCTTCTATAATTTCTTCTTTTAGTATGTCTGGTTCTAGTTCCTCGGTGACATCTGTGTAGGTCTCTTGAATTCCTGTGACATCTGATGGGATGTTGAGAAGTTGTTCGAAATACTGCTTCCATCTTATTAGGATGTGTTTTTGTTCACTTATTGGTTCTCCATTTTCGCTGTTAATTATTTCAGTTGGGTCAAAGGGTACTCCTCTGGTTCGCATTGCACTTATCTTTTTGTAGAAGTTTCTGGTTGCCTCCTTGTAGTTTTTATTTAGGGTTTCTCCATACTCTTCCCAGTCTTTCTGTTTTTCCCTCTTTACTATTCTACTCACATGTCTTCTCGATATTCTGTATTCTATGAGATCACATTCCTGTTTGCTCTTCAACCACTTTTTATATTTTTCCTTTTTTTCTTTTACTGCTTTCTTTACTTCTGCGTTCCACCAACTTGTTATTTTCTTTATCCGTGTTTTGCATTTTTTCGTGGTTCCGCATGTTATTTTTGCAGTATTTAAAACGCTTGATTTGAACGTCTCCCATTCTTCTTCCACTGTTTTTCTTTCCGTAGGTAATTTTACAAAGAGTTCAGTTAGTTCTTTCTCATAATTTTCCCTTACTGCCTCGTCTTTAAGGTTTTTTAAGTTTACTGATTCGCATGGCATGTATTTTCCTGCTTTTTGTTTTCTTCTTCTAATGGTTCTTATTGTGGCAACGACTGCTTTATGATCTGTGTTTATACTGAAATTGGGCACTGCTCTTGCATCTAATATATTTCTCTTTCTGTTATTTCTTGTTAATATAAAATCAATTTGGCTTTTAGTATCTAGATTGTTCCATTTATACCAGGTGTATACTTGCGAATCTTTATGTTTATAGAATGTGTTTGTTATATAGAGATCGTGTTGGCTGCAAAGCTCTATCAGTCTACTTCCGTTATCATTCCTTTCATTTTGCTGATCTCTAAATGCTCCCAGGTGTTTTTCTATGCCCCCTCTGTTATGTCCTAGTCTTGCATTGAAGTCTCCCATAACTATGATGTTGTCCTGCTTATCTATTTTATTTAGCACATCATGTATGTCTTCGTAGAAGTCCTCACATTCTTGCTCATTATTGTTTGCATTACATGGTGCGTATATCTGTACATATGTTGTGATTGTTTGTTCTTTTATTCTCACTGTTATGATTCTTTCTGATATATATTTTATTTCTAGTATTGCTCTTGCTAGCTGTGGTTCGATGACTATTCCCACACCGTGTCTTGCCCTTTCTTGCTGTTCTACTCCAGAGTAAACAAACGTGTAACTGCGGTGGAGCTCCTTGCATCCTTTCCCTTTTGTTCTGGTGTCCGCTATTCCCATCAGACCAATATTCCTCTTCTCCATTGTTTCTATAAGCTCTTCTTCTTTACTATTGAAACCACAGACGTTCATTGTGCCTATTTTTTGAATCGCTGATCTATCTCGTAGTCCGTTAACATTGCCGGGTCGATAGCCGTTTGGGTCAGTCCGTTTATACTTCTTAGTTTTTCTACGAGCAGTATGAAGATCCCCTGCCGGCTTGCTAGGCCAGTCGCAGGTTTAGGACACTAATCTGACCACAGGGAGTCCATCCCCTATGGCGAGCCATAGCCCCGTTAGCCCATGACCTCGCGGTCATGGTTGCCCGGTCTGCACCACGTGGAGGTGGGGGTTGACTTGTGTAGTCTGCGGGTCATCGGCAGGCTACTAATTTTCGCTCTTCACCCCTCCTGGGAGAGGCTAGCCGATCCTAACCCTGCTGGCTGCAGGGCCAGGCGCAGGTCTATACTTGGCCCTCTTATATTTGCCATTGATATGAATAATCTTCCCTTACACCTTCCGTCGTCCTGCGATATATTTGCAGGCGACTGCACAGTATATACAAACGCTATTGATTTTATATTATAGAATCATTTGTGCAACATGATATAAATTGTGTAGTTAACTGGAGTCATGCAAACCGCATGCAAATTAACATTTCTAAAACAAAATCTATGTTAATAGCAACCAGGCAAATACTTCACAGTCTCAACTCGCAGAGAGCTTTCGCACGTCTACATGCATTTTGAATTGTTTTGTTTTGTTTTTGTTTGTTTGTTTTTTGTAGAAAGTGTAACTGAGCACAAGGCACTGGGTCTCATGGTTGATCAAAATCTAACCTTTAACTCCCATGTTCATGCACTCGTTAAAAACATAGACAAAAAAGTATATCAACTTGCCCTCCCCCGATGTGTCTCCACCTTGACGTGGTGGGGGAGCTTGCGTGTCCCATCGACCCCATTTGCTTGCTGATGGATGAAAACTACATATCGGACAGCTTATGGGATAGGGACCAGACTAAGAGAGACACAACCTGCTGCTCTGCAGGTGAGACTGAGGATAGCAGTCTAAAATTTAAATCAGGCGCACCAAGGCAGAAGTTCTTGGTCCGGACAAAACACTAAAGGCTCTCTGTCGAGGGCTGTGGCTGAACGCCTCTAAGCCACAAAGCCTCGGACCTGAGAGTCGGGCCGATTCCCACCTTTCGAAAAAGGCGTGATACTGAGCAAGCTACATGCTCAGGTCTGATACAAGTTCGAAGGCTCTCAGCTGGGGGATATGAGAGATTCCCGGATCAGAGGACCAGGCCGTTTCTCGTTCACCGCTGCACGAAGGTAAGGTGCTGAGTCGGCAGCACAAGTAGCCTACCTCGTGAGCGAGTACAAAAAGTCAAAAAAGTGCCCCAGTCGAAGAAAAAGGCTGCGAAAACTGTATCTAACTCATAGAGAGTGTAGACAAAAGTGGAAGAACGTCTCAATGACGCAAAATGGAACCCACGGCGAGCGAACCTATTGCGTGGTCCGAAGTCAAAAGCAAAAGCTTACCGAGTGGGTGTCGCTTGCAGTCTGACCGTCCCTGGTGTGTGCTTGAGCGATCAGTGGCAAACGAGTTGCCCAACACATGGAAGTGAGGAACTAAAGCAGCCATGAGCAGGACGTGGCAACTCCTCGGGTGAGCCCAGTCACAGAGCAATATGTGCCGGCTCTGCAATTATGGAAGCCTCCTTGGATAGAGAGGGAATGCTCATGGTCTTCCCCTGCCTTCCCTTGAGGGCCGACCACGATGTCGTTCATCGTTCTATCTTGACCAGCTGAGATGTTAGCGACATCACAACAGTCCAACGTGCCTCGAAACCAGAGGAAGGCTAACCTCATTAAAAAATGCCGCTGAAGTCGGAAGTGTCGTCCTACGGGTGGCAAACTAAAAATTGACACTACGCAATTACGTTCGAGTGAAATGTCTCGTCCGAATGTCTCTCGTGCTAGGAACAGCTCTGACTACCTAGTTTCCGAATGCCGCTCTTGTTCGGAACAGCTCTGACTGGGTAGTTTTCCGAATGTCTGTTGTGCCTGGAAAAGCTCTGATGGGCGCAACGACAAGCACATGTCCGAAAACTCGCTGAGTGGATGCCGTCTGCAAACCTGTCTGGTTTGTGCGGGAATGACCCGGGGAAACGAAATGACCAATATATTGAAGTGAGGATTTAAAGCAGCCATGAGCAGGACGTGACGATCTGCCTCGGTGAGCCCAGATCCAGGCCGTTATGTGTCGGCCCTGCAACTATGGAAGCAACCTTGGATGGCGGAAAATGCTATGGACTGTCCCTGCCTTCCTTTGAGGGATGACCCTTGTCTTCGACCGTTCAACCTTGGCCAGCATGGTTGCAGATGGCACCACAAAAGTGAGAGTCTCCCAGGAATGCTACCTGGTCAAAAAAGCACGCTAAAGTCGATGTGTTGGCCTACGGGTTTCGGCCCAAGGGCGCATAACAGACACACCGCAATCACATCTGAAAAAAACACTCCGGATGAACGAAAAGAAGAAGAAGATATCAACTTGCCAAAATTAAAAATTGTTCTTGACGAAAACACAAAAAAAGATATTCTATACTTCTGTGAGATATTCCCAGCCAACTCACAGCCTTCGACTTCATAGTTCTGACCAAAACGGAACTCCATACACCCACATCGCCTACAACCGGAAACAGCGAGCGGTAGAGCGGTAGTCGCAATGGTGGCGGGGACAGGAAATGATTACTCTCTCTTTAGATTGTGAGTTCACATGTTGTGTGCAAGCCTAGCAGGTGTTCTGGGTCCCTCAAAGCAGGCCAAACTTCATTGTGTGACCAACCAATTCTTAAAGTAAGGTAATACAATGGTTATAATTATTATAATACTGATGTACTGTTTAAAATGTTTACAAATGATCATAGTCTAACTTTGTGTTCTTGTGGGATTGAAAACAAGCGCCATGTTTCTGTTTACTGCACTTGTTAGTAGAAACTTCAGCTAGACACTCTGTTGTCATTGACTACTAAAGAATATTTCCTTACATTTTGTGGCAATCTACTAGTAAAGAATATTTCTGAATTCTTTCACGATATGCGGCTAAAGTAATATTTCTTTATACTCTTTCACATGTGGCTAAAGAGTAGTGGTGTTTCATTCTGTTGCCATGCGTGGCAAAAGAATATTTCTATTTTGTTAACACGTGCTACTAAAGTATATCACTATATCTCTTTATAGTCGGTTACATATGCGACTAAAAGAAGATTTCTGTATATTTTGTGACAATATACCAAGGAAGAAGATTCCCTTCTATTCTTTTACAATGTATATATTTACTTTTCTCAATATATGAATAATGTGCTTTTCAAATGTACTTGCTGAACATTGATGCTTTCACAGAGGAAATGTAGATTAAGAGTCTATCTCTTTAAAACCATTTACACTGACTCACATATATATATATATATATCTTGTTATTCTTTTATTCACATTTTCCCCTGAATATGTTTTGTGAAATTGTCATGTTTGTTCTTAGAATAAATGCTCATTAATAAGAGTTGCACCATATACCCAAATGTTAGCCGGACGTTGCACACACCGACAACCTTACGTAGTCATATGATGATTAGGTGGTTCTTACGGTCAAGGGCATGCCATTTATGTTCTGAAATATGATTGGAAAACAGCCCATTTCTGTCTGTGTGCATGAGATAACCTGAAATCTTTGGTGGTTTAACAAGGTCATCCTGCAGCCCTTTGTTTAGAAGAGACCGCGGGGAATGACCATACTTGTTTTGTCTAAACCAGTCCGTATGCTAAATACATAACGCGTATAAAGGCAGTTATATCAATACATGATGATGATGATGTTGATGAGATTATATGGTGGACAATTAACTCTCAACACTTGAGGATGATGATGATGGTGATAGGCATTGGAGATCTAAGCTGAACCCAGAGAAAATAGTATGAGCTTATTTACAGGCACCTGATGATGACAGTGATGATGATGATTTTATAAGGTTGACCCTTAACTCAACTTACATCCATCTCAACACACCCTGTCTTATCAAGCAACAGTCTCAACCTATCTCTGGCTTACTAGGAAGTGTCACTACATGCACCTTTCCCATGCATCTACCATAGTATGCATCTAGTTCAACCCACTTTCATCACAATATACCTTGATCTTAATCACATCATGCCTCTACCACAAGATAACTTCTTTACAAACATGTCTGTTACATCCTGATGACTTTGAATCAACTTAATTTAAAATAACCAGATGACCTGATCACAATCAGACTCCCTGGTCTTAAAGTTATGACTATTATATTTTTATTTGTCCTGGTTGCACCCAGAGTTGATCCCATCAGGACCATACAGCATGATATGATGGATTGAATGCCATCTATACAGATAAGAGGGATGTGCTCTCACTATTGAGGAGACACATGCTTCCCTCTCTTGTCTTATTCTTTTTTTTTTGGTCTTTATTTTGTTATTTTGTTTTATTGTTTCATGACAGGTTTTATGATTTACTGATATGTAAATTGTAGGCAAATGCTTATGAAGTTGTATTTTGTTTGGACCATCAGATGGGGCGCTTAACCGAAAGCCTGCGGTTGTGAAGATGCGGTCTTGGTTGCTGAGGGCGGTAAACTTGTATGTCATGTCCATCTTTTGCCAGCCCAAATAGTACAGCCCATTTCCTTGCATCATCCACCACCCCCATCCTACCAAGATCTCACCCATGTAACCCATGAACCCAGTGAGAATTCCTGATGTTAGATCCAAATTGAAGACCTTACCATTCCTCACTCACTTTGATGATGACCCCTTGAGAGAAAACTGGTTCCCCGGAAGAGACCTGCATCCATGTGAATCTTAAACCCACCGAAGTACCTACCGGCAGATATCAACTGCATCAAATATATGAATATCCCTTTTTTATTTACTTTTGGTAGTACTTTGTTATACATTATGATATTGTAATGATGTTGGATGATTTCACTATTTGTGTTTCCACAATTATGCAGTTACCTCAGCTGATATTCCATGTGAACCTGACAATGTTTTCTCCAGAGATGTAATCAATGTGAAGAATATTTGGTTGTCATATTTTTTTGATTTATTACACTTTATGTTACCAGACCATTTGTTGATTGATTCTTACATATTGTTTGTAAACACAAATATTATGAAATGTCACTGTATGTCTTGTTTATACTGTGAATGGTTTGTCATGATATTGTTGGTCTGGTTTATCAAATACTTGTGTATTATAAATCATATGTGACCATATTAATTTAGACCATATGAGGGCGGACACCTGCACACTAGCACCTTTTCCCCAGTGATAGAAAAGGGCATCCAATTTTGGGATAGTGGCAACAGTCCGTGGTCTCTACACCTTTCCAAGAAGCTTAAACTTATATCTATATATTTTTTCTTCATTAATTCGTGTGGATACAAAACATCTTTAGTATCTTCACGTGGGGGCACGAGCCAATAAAATTTAGCTTCCAGAAGGTGATCTTGATAGAGGATAGGAACCCATCCCCTTTGGGCTTACCCTGACAATTAAATTCCTCTTAAGTGGGTGTTACATTCTAACAGATGTAACCCCTAGAAATAAACCTCACAAGTGGGACTTGCTCGTCCTGGAATGAATTAATTATAATCTCCTCACTAGTGTGGATCCTTATAGAGGGACATTTAAACCCCTAGCAGCCCAAACACAAGTAAGACTTCAGTCAGGAAGATTCTAACACAGGGAAATCTCATTACAAGTGGTGGATCTTGATACAGGAAGGGGGGAGGGTGGTATTTACTCTTATTAGGTCCGGTAGGGCTAAAGAGTTTAGGAGTGTAACTTCTTAGTGAATAAGTTCCCATTATTACCTGAGCATATGGTGCGCACTGGTTAAATTAATTAGTGACATTGTGTTGCTAACCCATTTTTGCATGCTATTTTTATATCTTCTAAAAGGGATCACTGAGGTTGAGCTTGATCGAGGCCCCAGAACACCCAGATTTTTCCAGATATAGAGGAGTAGGTAAGAATGGCTGAATTAGCCAAGTTGCGTAACCAGCATATGGAGACTGGCAAATTGTGCAGTCTGGCAGGTAATGAGTTGGCAAAATATGTTTCAGATGAGATAGAGAAACATGAGAGATTACAGGCTGAAATAGAGAATAGGGACAAAGGCCGTCAACATGCTCTTCTATTAGAAGAGAGAAAACTTCAGGCTGAGAGGGAGAGTAGAGAAAGGGAATATCAACATGTCCTGGAATTAAAAAGGATGGAACATGAGCAGGAAATTCTGCGAATGGAGACGGGAGTTAGTACTGCCCTGTCTACATCTCAAACTAGTCCAGCGACAGATGTTCATTTGGATGTGACTCACCAACAGACTGGAGCAATGTCATTCCCGCTTGAACCCTTCAATGAACACACAGATCAGTTGGAAGCATATCTTGATAGATATGAACAGATGTGTTACACCTGTGGGTTGGAGGAGACTAGATGGGCAGTGAAATTATCCCAAGGTTTGAGGCGCAACGCATATGAAGTGTTCTCCAGATTGACGCAGGAGGAACAGCGCAACTATAATGCCCTCAAAACAGCATTGCTAGCCCGTTTTGAAGTTGACGGTGACACCTATAAGAATAAGTTCAAGGCTACGAAGAAAGAACCTGGGGAGAGCTTTGCACAATTAGTGGAGAGAATGAAAACTTATGTAAATAAGTGGTGTTCATTAGGAAAGTTTGATGAGAGTTACATAGGCCTGAGGGAGATGATTATTATTGACCAACTTAAAGAGAAAATGTCAACAGAAATGAAGGCTTTTCTAACACAAAATGGGGCAGAAAGACTAGAAGAAATTATCATCCTAGCTGAGAGATTTGAGAAATCTCAGAAGGAGGTAGGAGCAACTCGTCGGACGACCAGTTCTTCTCATCCGGAAAAATCTCAAAAGCAGAAGGAGAAAATTGAGAATCACTCCAACCAGAAAAACAACAAGGCGAAAAACACCGTCCAACCTTTAGTTCAACAGGCTCAGAAGGAGGGAAAAGCATATTGCCTAAAATGTAGGACTACCGGACACCATACGAAAGCGTGTAAGCGGGAAACTACTCCTAAAACTGCAGCTTGTTTGACAGAACCGGAACATAAGAAGGTGAGCACTGGTGGAACTTCTTTGGAAAACCACGAAGACACTTATTCCAGAATTCCGGTTGTTGAATCCGTTGAACTCAACGGAGTTTCAGTCATGTGTCTCTACGATACGGGACTGCAATTTGACGCGATTGTATCTTCCTCTTTGGTTAGCCCTGATCAGGTAACAGAGGAAACAGTCGAACTACAGGGACCCTTGAAAAACATAGCTCCAATGACATTTCCAGTAGCAAAAGTGAGCATCAACTCACGATACGTGAAGGGGGAAATCAAGGCGGCAGTCTTTTCAGAACCCATATACCCCGTCATTCTTGGTTGTCGATATCTATTTTTAGGAGATCCAGTAAAGCCTAGAATTGTCTCAGCCATGACAACGAGACTTCAAGCTAGAACAGCTCCAGAAGAGTCGATACCAAATAATCCTCACCCAGAGGATTTGAAGAAGGCCCAGGCAGCGGATAGCACTTTGGCGCCTTGTTTCAACAAACTGCCTAGAGCTCACTCACCCCGACTCAAAGGTGAGATGTATATGAAGAATGGATTACTTCACCGTAGGGCAGGAACAGGAGGACAGGAACATGCCCAGTTAGTTGTTCCTTCTGCTTACAGAGCTCAAATTTTGGATATGGGACACAGTCAACCTTTTTCTGGGCACATGGGAATTAACGCGTCCATACAACGTATCTCAGCTCATTATTACTGGCCTGGAATGCAAACCGACATAGAACGTTTTGTAAAATCCTGTCCGCAATGCCAGAAGGTTGCTCCTAAACACTGGACAGCCCCAGTTACACTCAGAGAAATGCCTGTATCCGGTACCCCATTCGAAAAAGTGGCAATTGATATAGTCGGACCTCTCAACCTGACGAAGAGAAAGAACCGATTTATTCTTACACTTGTTGACACATGTTCCATGTGGGCGGAAGCTGTGCCAATTTCTTCAAGCGATTCGAAGCATGTAGCGGAAGCCTTGCTTGAAATATTTACCAGATTAGGATTTCCTATTAGGATCCTAACGGATAATGGATCACAGTTCAAAAGTAAGCTGATGGAAGAAGTTTTTAGGCTTTTTCAATCCAGACAGATCTGCATAAGTCCATATCACGCGGCCGGGAATGGAACTGTGGAACGCTGGAACGGCACCCTTCTTACTATCCTGAGGAAACTTGCCCAGGAAAAACCAGAGGATTGGGATTTGTACATACCTGCAGCTTTATTTGCATATAGGGAAGTACCTCATCACTCAACTGGGATGGCTCCAGCAACTTTGTTGTTTGGACGTCCAATTAAGGGACCCCTCGAAGCTTTACTTAGAACATGGACTGAGGATCAAGTAGACGAGACAGTGGTGACTGCCTCTTCTTATGTTGCTGAGTTGAAAAACCGCCTACAACATGGATGGCGATTAGCGTCTGTCAACCTACAACAAGCTAAGCGTAAAATGGCAGGCTACTTCAACAGAAAGGCAAAGGATAGAGAATTGGAGGTGGGAGAGAAAGTGCTATTACTACTTCCTACAAGTCAGAACAAGCTGCAGATCGGATGGAAAGGACCATATGTAGTGACTGAGAAGATTTCTCGTACTAATTACAAAATTTCCATCAGAGGGAAGTTGAAAGTTTATCATATAAACCTCTTAAGGAAATATAATGAAAGGCCCTCTACCACCGACACAGCGCATCTGATGGCATTGGCAGTGGCTACAGAAGTGGAACATGGGAACACTATGGGAGTAGAATACCCTCTGCAAGCAAAAGAAACTTTTCAAGATGTGGATATTAGTCCTACATTAAAACCAGATCAGCAGAAGCAGATCCAGGATCTTTTGGCTACACATGCAGATGTACTTACGGACAATCCCGGGCTTACAAATCTAGTAGAGTTTGACATGAAGCTAATAGACCCTACTCCTGTGCGTGCTAAAACATATCCCGTTCCTTATGCCAAACAACCCATTTTGAAGGAAGAAATACAGCAAATGCTCTCGGCTGGAATCATTTCACCATCTGAGTCCCCTTACAGTGCAAGTGTGGTGTTACTGAGAAAACCAAGTGGCGAACATAGATTGTGCATCGACTATCAACAGCTCAATGCTATGACTGAGTTTCAAGCTGAACCACTACCGGATCAGAACCAACTCTTCACCCGTCTCAGCTCAGCCCAATACTTCACTAAAGTAGATCTCAGTAAGGGCTATTATCAGATTCCAGTGAAACAGGAAGTTAGACCATGGTTAGCTTTCAGCGTCCCTGATGGGCACTATGAGTTTAATGTTCTTCCTTTTGGATTAAGTAACGCGCCCAGTGTTTTTACACGAATGATGAGGAAGTTACTTGAACCATTACATCATCCTGCAATTAGCAATTTCATGGATGACATTTTAATAGCAACTGAGACGTTTGATCAACACGTAGAAGCTCTGCATCTTCTATTCAAACGCTTAAAAGAAACTGGATTGACGGCAAGGCCAAAGAAGTGTCAGATAGGATTCAAACAGTTGGATTTTCTTGGTCATAAGATTTCTCAAGGATTCATGACTCCACATGAAGGCAATGTTGAGAAACTCCAGAAGGCACCACGCCCAAGAACCAAGAAGGATGTTAGATCATTCGTATCCTTGTGTGGATTCTACCAAAGATACATCAAGGACTTTAACTCTCTGACGGCTCCTTTAACTGATCTTACTAGGAAAGGAAACCCAGAGATAGTCAAATGGTCAGCTGAATGTGAAGCGGCTTATACAGCTCTCAAGAAAGCATTGACTGATAAACCAGTTCTTCAGTTGCCAGATCTCAACCGTACCTTCACGCTTCGAACAGATGCGAGCAACATCGGAGTTGGTGCAACCCTGCTTCAGAAGAAAGATGACCAATCAGAACTCTTTCCAGTGGCCTATGCAAGTAGGAAGCTGAATGCAGCTCAGAAGAACTATGCGGTCATCGAAAGGGAGTGCCTCGCTCTGGTATGGGCAGTGGAGAAATTTCAGGCGTATTTGTACGGAAAACATTTTGTAGTACAATGTGATCATCAACCCTTAATGTTCTTGGCAGCCTCAAGGAATTTGAATGCAAGGCTCATGAGATGGTCATTGCTCTTACAGCCATATTCTTTCCAAATTGAGTATGTACCTGGGAAACTTAATGTGGGAGCAGACTTCTTGAGTCGACATCCTGTTCCGGATGAATCATTGGAGGAGGAGACAGTACCAAACCTGGGAGAAAGGGAGCATCAGAAGAGGAGTCGGAAACCCGTGAGTGTCTGTTCTACCAGTTCTCGCTAAGAACTGTCTTTGGATGGGAGCCTTGTGAGATATTCCCAGCCAACTCACAGCCTTCGACTTCATAGTTCTGACCAAAACGGAACTCCATACACCCACATCGCCTACAACCGGAAACAGCGAGCGGTAGAGCGGTAGTCGCAATGGTGGCGGGGACAGGAAATGATTACTCTCTCTTTAGATTGTGAGTTCACATGTTGTGTGCAAGCCTAGCAGGTGTTCTGGGTCCCTCAAAGCAGGCCAAACTTCATTGTGTGACCAACCAATTCTTAAAGTAAGGTAATACAATGGTTATAATTATTATAATACTGATGTACTGTTTAAAATGTTTACAAATGATCATAGTCTAACTTTGTGTTCTTGTGGGATTGAAAACAAGCGCCATGTTTCTGTTTACTGCACTTGTTAGTAGAAACTTCAGCTAGACACTCTGTTGTCATTGACTACTAAAGAATATTTCCTTACATTTTGTGGCAATCTACTAGTAAAGAATATTTCTGAATTCTTTCACGATATGCGGCTAAAGTAATATTTCTTTATACTCTTTCACATGTGGCTAAAGAGTAGTGGTGTTTCATTCTGTTGCCATGCGTGGCAAAAGAATATTTCTATTTTGTTAACACGTGCTACTAAAGTATATCACTATATCTCTTTATAGTCGGTTACATATGCGACTAAAAGAAGATTTCTGTATATTTTGTGACAATATACCAAGGAAGAAGATTCCCTTCTATTCTTTTACAATGTATATATTTACTTTTCTCAATATATGAATAATGTGCTTTTCAAATGTACTTGCTGAACATTGATGCTTTCACAGAGGAAATGTAGATTAAGAGTCTATCTCTTTAAAACCATTTACACTGACTCACATATATATATATATCTTGTTATTCTTTTATTCACATTTTCCCCTGAATATGTTTTGTGAAATTGTCATGTTTGTTCTTAGAATAAATGCTCATTAATAAGAGTTGCACCATATACCCAAATGTTAGCCGGACGTTGCACACACCGACAACCTTACGTAGTCATATGATGATTAGGTGGTTCTTACGGTCAAGGGCATGCCATTTATGTTCTGAAATATGATTGGAAAACAGCCCATTTCTGTCTGTGTGCATGAGATAACCTGAAATCTTTGGTGGTTTAACAAGGTCATCCTGCAGCCCTTTGTTTAGAAGAGACCGCGGGGAATGACCATACTTGTTTTGTCTAAACCAGTCCGTATGCTAAATACATAACGCGTATAAAGGCAGTTATATCAATACATGATGATGATGATGTTGATGAGATTATATGGTGGACAATTAACTCTCAACACTTGAGGATGATGATGATGGTGATAGGCATTGGAGATCTAAGCTGAACCCAGAGAAAATAGTATGAGCTTATTTACAGGCACCTGATGATGACAGTGATGATGATGATTTTATAAGGTTGACCCTTAACTCAACTTACATCCATCTCAACACACCCTGTCTTATCAAGCAACAGTCTCAACCTATCTCTGGCTTACTAGGAAGTGTCACTACATGCACCTTTCCCATGCATCTACCATAGTATGCATCTAGTTCAACCCACTTTCATCACAATATACCTTGATCTTAATCACATCATGCCTCTACCACAAGATAACTTCTTTACAAACATGTCTGTTACATCCTGATGACTTTGAATCAACTTAATTTAAAATAACCAGATGACCTGATCACAATCAGACTCCCTGGTCTTAAAGTTATGACTATTATATTTTTATTTGTCCTGGTTGCACCCAGAGTTGATCCCATCAGGACCATACAGCATGATATGATGGATTGAATGCCATCTATACAGATAAGAGGGATGTGCTCTCACTATTGAGGAGACACATGCTTCCCTCTCTTGTCTTATTCTTTTTTTTTTTGGTCTTTATTTTGTTATTTTGTTTTATTGTTTCATGACAGGTTTTATGATTTACTGATATGTAAATTGTAGGCAAATGCTTATGAAGTTGTATTTTGTTTGGACCATCAGATGGGGCGCTTAACCGAAAGCCTGCGGTTGTGAAGATGCGGTCTTGGTTGCTGAGGGCGGTAAACTTGTATGTCATGTCCATCTTTTGCCAGCCCAAATAGTACAGCTCATTTCCTTGCATCATCCACCACCCCCATCCTACCAAGATCTCACCCATGTAACCCATGAACCCAGTGAGAATTCCTGATGTTAGATCCAAATTGAAGACCTTACCATTCCTCACTCACTTTGATGATGACCCCTTGAGAGAAAACTGGTTCCCCGGAAGAGACCTGCATCCATGTGAATCTTAAACCCACCGAAGTACCTACCGGCAGATATCAACTGCATCAAATATATGAATATCCCTTTTTTATTTACTTTTGGTAGTACTTTGTTATACATTATGATATTGTAATGATGTTGGATGATTTCACTATTTGTGTTTCCACAATTATGCAGTTACCTCAGCTGATATTCCATGTGAACCTGACAATGTTTTCTCCAGAGATGTAATCAATGTGAAGAATATTTGGTTGTCATATTTTTTTGATTTATTACACTTTATGTTACCAGACCATTTATTGATTGATTCTTACATATTGTTTGTAAACACAAATATTATGAAATGTCACTGTATGTCTTGTTTATACTGTGAATGGTTTGTCATGATATTGTTGGTCTGGTTTATCAAATACTTGTGTATTATAAATCATATGTGACCATATTAATTTAGACCATATGAGGGCGGACACCTGCACACTAGCACCTTTTCCCCAGTGATAGAAAAGGGCATCCAATTTTGGGATAGTGGCAACAGTCCGTGGTCTCTACACCTTTCCAAGAAGCTTAAACTTATATCTATATATTTTTTCTTCATTAATTCGTGTGGATACAAAACATCTTTAGTATCTTCACGTGGGGGCACGAGCCAATAAAATTTAGCTTCCAGAAGGTGATCTTGATAGAGGATAGGAACCCATCCCCTTTGGGCTTACCCTGACAATTAAATTCCTCTTAAGTGGGTGTTACATTCTAACAGATGTAACCCCTAGAAATAAACCTCACAACTTCTCATATACAAGCACATATTGATTATTGCTCCATAATCTGGGATGGTTGCTCCAAATCAATTGCAAAACACCTTTATTCACTCCAGAAAAGAGCAGAGCGTTTAATTAATTGTGAAAAGCTTACCGAAAATTCTAACCTACATAAACGTCTTTAGTTACGGCCACTTCACAAACGCCTACCATTTAATCATTGGCACCTTGCCGTCTTGACAGACGATAGTTTGTAAGGGATGGAGTTATTGCCTCTCCATAGCACAAAGCCTGGGCTAAAATATAGAGATTATGTGTTGCCCATGCAGCATGATCCCTCTCTCGGCCTGCCTAGTTCACTCCAGAGGAAAGGTAACACCTCTACATCTGCAACAAGACGAGCTGCAGAAGCTGCCGGATCAGCAAAGCAATGCTCTAACTGTCCGCCTGTCGGAGCTTCGATCCTAGATCAGCCGCCAACCAAGGCTTAGGGCTTGGTCTGCCCTGCCATGACACTTTGTCTTTCGGTTCCATTTCCTCGCACCAGGGTAAGGCTTGTACCCTCCCAATTGCGCTCTTCCACCCGAAGCCGTTGGCACAATGTGGGGTGTCGGGTTTGGTAAGCGCCGCCCAACGTTCGGCGCTAACAGAAAGCAGATAGTACCGTCTACTGTTATACGGTAGCTCAGTCATATCTGACAAAGACCTGACAAAATAACAACATTAATAATGATAATAGAAATACACAACATGTGGTAAGCTCACAACAGATAATACCAACAATGAAATTATCAATAACTTTGAGCTTTTCTATATTTTAGCATCATTTGACAACCACCCAAGCAATGGAAACTGAATGGAAGAGTTGATGCTGACTATTTAATAAGGCTAAAATAATTCAAAACATCCTATTTCAAAATGCTCTAAGCTACCTTTGGCCATTGTTTAAATATAATGCAAGACATAGCGAGCGACTAAATATACTTCATGTCACTAAACCTAGGATAGACTTATATAAAACAAGCTTAGCATACTCTGCCACTCAGTTATGGAACAATCTTCCACAAGAAATCAAAATCACCACCAATAATTATACATACATTCGCAATCTGTTTGAACACTTCCTCAGTACAGACTACATTCCCCCATAAACGAACAAAAAGTAACAAAAAAGACAATAATAAGGGTAAATTATCTCAAACGACAACTAGCCAACAAACATTCTCATGTGTATGGCACGTTACACCTTCCTTGGGTATTTATAATGCCCATGGTAAACATTGTCTCGGTGTGTCATGTATTAATGATTAATTTTCATGCGTTTTAATGCTTATTGTTCTTTGTTGTCAAAGATTTGCTTCATAAGTGATGTTGAATAAAAGAATGTATGAGAGGAAAGAAAGAAGAAGGGCAGAATGTCAGACGGGCCTGCGTGCCTAATTCTTAACCCTTTGAAAATAAAGATTGTTCGTTCGTTCGTTCGTTTGTTTGTTCGTTCGTTCGTTCTGTCTGCTTGCCTGCCTGCCTGCCTGCCTGCCTGCCTGCTTGCCTGCCTGCCCGCCTGTCTGTCTGTCTGTCTGTCTGTCTGTCTGATTAGTTAGCTAACTGTCTATCTTTTGGCTATCTTTCTTTTTGTCTACTTGTCTGCCTTCCTACCTACCTACCTATTTGCAAGCCTGTCTGTGTGATTGTCTGTCTATATATGTGTCTGTCTATATATGTGTCTGTCTATATATGTTTCTGTCTCTGTTGCTCTCTTGTCTCTGTGTCTCTATTATCCATCAAAATCATAATTTGAAGTTCGTTGGTATGCGTGGTGTGTGTGTGTGTGTGTGTGTGTGTGTGTGTGTGTGTGTGTTTGAGTGTGTGTGTGCGTGTGTTTTATGCGATTATGTATATTTGTGTGTGTGTGTGTGTTGTGTATGTTTTTTGGTGTGTTGGTAATTTTGTGTGTATATATTGGTGTGAGTTGCGTGTGTGTGTGTGTGTGAGTGTGTGTGTGTGTGTGTGTGTGTGTGTGTGTCTGTGTGTGTCTGTGTGTCGGTGTGTGTTTTCAAGCCACACAGTGAAACTAAGTAGATGCAATTAAAACAGCAAATATTTAGTGTAAACATTGTTTTCATGTACCGGTTGTTCTTGTTCTTGTAGTTCTTCTTGTTCTTATTATTCTTGTGCTTCTTGTTGTTCTTGTTCTTTTTTTTACTGCTTCTTGTTGGCCTTGTTGTTTTTCTTGTTCTTGTTCCTCTTCTTGTTCTTGTCTCAATTCACCATTAACAATAAAAGCACGAGTACACAGAAACAAGACTGAATCCCCAGGACAGCGCCTGTAGGGCTATCAGAACCTCAATATGATATGTAGAACAGGAGACCAGCGTGGCCGAATGGATAAGAGCTTTCGTACTTAAACATCTGGTGTGCTGATGCCGAGGTAGCGGGTTCAACCCCTACACCGGTCTGTTGGACTAACATTTTGACTTCTCGCCCTTGACTTGGGGACATAAATTACAAGTGTCACAGACCTACTGTTATTATCTCACACACATGTTGGTCGATGACAGGTAATTTATAATCTCTCACACAATGACTACTCTCATAGACGGGCTCTTGGTCTGTCCTAAATCAGGAACGTTTATTGCTGAAACTGAAACGTTACAATTACAATGTTGTTTGACCATCAAGAATGATGATGACCATTCATTTCATCCAGTGAGGTTGAAAGTATGGAGCTGTCAGTTCTAAGATGGCTGATAAGGATTATTTTGGCTCGAAATGTTCTTTGACAATGTGGGCAAAGAATGCGTCACGTTCCAAGAGGAGGATCTCCTGCAGTGGTTTTTCTGGCCAGAATTTTCTTTACATCTCTCTCAGTCCTGGTTGCCTCACAAGTGACTGCACCCTTATGTAATGATGTATGCCACGTATCGTACAATTACAATATAGACAGCTCGTTGTACAAGCGCCGTACCGATGCAACACAATAGTGTCGGTTCTAGAACATAATATTCAATAAGTATGTA